>JAVJIF010025232.1:0-52357 GCA_038442645.1 Agave tequilana | reverse complement strand
TTGAGTCATCGAACCCGAGGGATGTTTTCTCATCTGGTGCCCTAAGACCGTCTGGTTTGGGAGTCATCGGTAAGAGATTCGTTACAAGGGTAAACTAGAAAGCCAAAGGATGCTAAGGAAATGCAAATAAATAAACATTGTATATAAAATAAAAAAAAAAGATAAAAAAATGTTATATATATTAGTAAATAAATGAACTTAGTCTAAGAAAGATCCTTCATATTTATAGATGTATATATCCTAGGATTTATGCAAATCCGATTTTGATCTTTTCCCTAAAACTTAACCTAAGTTGAAAACAAAACTCTAAATAGACGCTTATAAGAGGAATGAAAAGATTAGGGTAACCTGAAACCTATAGCTCAAGTTGGAATCTTTAAAGCATGGATCAAATTTTCACTAACCCTTTTTTTTCTTTATGGATTTGTGGTGCAATCCGCTGAAAACCCTCTGGAGACAACACTCCTCCTCTAGGGTAACCTAGAGGTTTAACGGCTTGTTGCACATGCTCAGTGCAATCGTGTCACCTACGAAAGTGGTGTAATAAACTAGTTAGGATTTTTCTTTCTTTTTCTTCCTTTTTGCTCGAGGACGAGCAAAAGCTAGGTATGGGGGGTGTGATTGTTATACATATTTGCATATTTTACCACTTCCATACCATGCATATTGTAAATAAAAATGTGATTTTTAATCCTTTTCTCTCTATTTTTGCAGGTCCACATCTTAAAAGAGAAAAAGCCCACAAAATCTCTTTAATTAGCAATAATTAAAGAGATTAATTCAAAGCCCAAAAGAACCCAATATTTGAATCCAGAATCAGGAGAGATCCGCGCGCCAACTCAATCTTCCAGAAGGCCACGTGGATAACAACCTCGCAACAAACTCACAACAGAAAATCTGGCCTCAACGACCCAGATTTTGCCGCCAAATCCAAGATTTTCCCGCCAATTTGCGGCAGTTGTGATTCTGTTAGATCCGGATTTTGCGCCAACGGCCAGGGCTCTAGATGATTCTTACTAAGGGCTATAAATACATGACCAGGGTCTTCACGAGAGAACAGAGAAGAGAGAGGAGAAATTAGGGGAAAGTCTTGTATTTTGTTTTAGTATCTCTAGGTTTTAGTCTCCCTCTTCTTCCTCCCTAGAAATTCTGCAAAAGAGAGTTGTAAGAGAGAGAAAGCTTGTGTACAACAAGGAGTGACAACTTGTGAAGCAAGGATTGATCCATTCTCTTCTTCTCTACTTGAGCATTTTCTAGTATTACTTGCTTTCTTTACTTCTAGCTTTACTTTACTTGCAATTATTCATGCTTTGCTATTCTTCTCTTGTAATGGCTAGTAGCTAACTTTTCTACCATGAACTAGCTAAACCACTAACCTTGCTAACTACTAACTCATGGGTGATTGCTATCTTTAATCTTGCAAGTTGTATGGTCTTCTCTTCTCCGATGGGTTACTTTCATGCTTGGCAAGTCTTGTTGTAAATTCTCCATATGATTCATGTGTGCCTCATTTAGAGCCTTGTCTTTAGAACAAGTGCCTTGATGGAACATGGAGATGGATCACCAAACATATGCTATTTGTCGTACAACTTCTTTACTTCAATTAATGAATGTTGTATCTTCTTCCTTAGCATCCCTTGAGTGTCGCTCTTTGATTCCATTATTGAAAGTCTATCTTGTAGGCCAATGACATCTATGAGGCTAAGACAAGTCCAAGTATGATCATCCGTCATCAAAGTGGGAAAGTAATTAGACCAACACGCAAGACAAATCTTTGCCGATGAATCAACATGAGGCATGCATTCACCATCACGGAGTTTAGTAAGTTTTAGCAAGGTAGTAAGGTTAGCTAGTCATGGTTTTTTCCATCTTAAAAGTCTTCTTCAAAGTTTTCTTTCTTTTAGTTGTAATTCCAAAGCCAATCTTCTTTTGATTTCTTTTCCTTTTATTTCCATCATGCACAAAGCCACCGGTTCTTTCATTTCTTTTTCCACAATTCTTTTATTCTTTTAAAACAAAGAAGAATCTTCGTTTTCTATCTTCACAACGAACCGTAACGCTTCCATCGCAAGCTCTCCCTGAGAATCGACTCGGTATAGCCCATGCTATAACGGAGATAGGAAAGGGTATATTAACCATTTGAAATACATTTGTGGAATGATCAAGCACTTAAGGTTGATTCTAAACCTTATCTCTTTTACATAATATTTGTGCAATCTACCACACTATTCTTTCCCAATCAGTGTGTAGGTTCAAACTCAATCAACGTGCCTAGATACAAATGCCTAAACCATTTTAAAGCATCCAATTTCTGTATTTAGTTCTTAAATTTATTACAGTGTACAGGTAATATAAACAAAAATAAGCAGCAAAATATAAGAATATACAAGAATTTACTCAACCACACAAGAGAAAGTGTGGACTTCTGCAATGCCAAAGAATTGACGTGCATACCAAAAATAAGAAGAAAAGTTAACAAAAACATGAAATCAAACCGTTCCCATCCCCAGCGACGGTGCAAAATTTGATCGCGGGAAAACCGCGCATAAAAAGTGTATATTTTGAAAGTAGAAGTTAAAATGTGTGTGCTTTGGCTTCCTCGATACTTCCGTTATAGCATAGAGGCTAAAACGAGTCGAATCCACAAGGACGGGAGGCGATAGAAGCTTTACTAGAATGTTCACGTGTGTGCTAAAGTTCTTCAATGTTTGAAAGAATGAAAAGAAAGGATAATAAAGAATGGAAAAGAGAAGTACGGTGAAACACGAAGAAGTGGGAAACATAGAAAAGAAGATATTTTTGATTTTTGATATCTCTAAAATAAAGTGAAAAGAAAGAAAACCCATGGCTACTAACTACTAATGACTCTAGCAACATGCTAACCTCTTAGTGATAGTTGCCTCACAGTATCACTGGCCATCACTAGTCATTTGTTCAAGAGCGTTTCAAAGATGACCCATATGTTAACTCATCACATCCAAACTCAACAAAACAAGAGCAAGCTACACTTGAAGTAGCAAAACTAAACAAGAGTAAGCATGGAGTAAAGTAATGTTAGATTGTTAGAGAGTTAGGATGTTAGAGTGTTAGATTTATCATCATGAGCTATCAATGGCTTTTGCAAGAGCAAGGCCAAGTAGAGGCTATTAGATTTATGTGGATTATCAAGTAAGAAGTTAGACTAGTTAGTGGTTAGTAGTAGTTTTCATGAGAGAAAAGATTAGCTAAACATATAAAAGGAGTTAGAGAGAAGAAAATAAAGAGAGGTAAAGAGAGAACCTTTCATATATTGTCACCTTTTATTACAAGAACTCTTACTTTCCAACCATACACCACTCTCTCTCCTATTACACGATCTACAAGAAATGGAAAATACAAAGAAAGAAAAAGAACTAACCTAAACTAAACTACCATAAACTACAACATGGAAAGAATTACCCTAACTCTCTATATCTCCCCTCTTCAGAACCCCAGGGTGTATTTATAGGCACCAGGGAAGGGGAACAGAGGGACAACCCTTGGCCCAAATCACGGGCATGGCCGCGCCCGTACGGCTATGAAAATGCCACCATAGCCGCGTTTTCACGGTTCTTCTAGAGCCACACGCGTGGCGCCTGCTGTCGCGCGTTGTCACGTCTGTCCCCTGTCAGTTGCAGGTCCCGGTTTCTAGTTTTAGGCCCTATTTTTGACGAATCAGCTTTCTAAAGTCAATGGTTATATTAGGTCTTTAATCACCCAATAAATGGTGATTTAGGGTCGTCTTCTCATTGCACACCATGGACCTAGAAACATACAAGGGAGGTGTTATTAGCAGAATTTAGTATTAAATAAATGTGAAGATATGGTATGAAATATGCAGTTTTAGAGACTAATCAGTGTTACAACAGCATCCCACTTTTTTTTTTTTTTTAACTATCCAAGGCTTTGAGACATTTTGAAATCGGGGAATCTTTACAGGTGCATGCTATCAGAGAACAATTAACCATTTCAATTTGTGAATTATTATAGATAATTCATTGGTAGAATGGAAGGAATTAGGAGATGAGGAGTCTGCTGGAGATGAATGGGAAGCTAGAAAAATTCGAAGAAGAAAGGAATTTTAGTTAGATGCATGGAATTAGCTAAATATTTATTTGAACAAATGTAGAACATAATGGATGGTTTTGTGCCTATTACCAGTCCTTCCTCTCGAGTTGAGACCAATCATTCACATAGGTGGGGGTAAACTAATGAGTTCAGATATTAATGAACTCTATAGAGGAGTTATCTATCAGAACAATACTCTTATCCATCTATTAGCAACAAGTAGGTCTATGCCAAGAGAATTAATAATGTGTCAGGAAATTGGTGCAAGAGGCAATGGATACACTTCTTGATAATGAGATTCACGGACAACCAATAAGGGATGATCATAATAAAGTTTACAAGTCATTTTCATATTTAATTGAAGGCAAAGAGGGAAGATTTCGTGAGACTCTATTGGTAACGGGTCGATTATTCGGGGCATCCGTCTTTGTCGTGGGTCCTTCACTTTCATTACATCAATGTGGACTACCATGAGAAATAGCAATAAAGCTTTTCCACACATTTGTAATTTATGGTCTAAGAAGACAACAAATTGCTTCTAATATAGGGCTTGCGAAAAGTAAAATTCAGGAAAAAGAATAGATTGTATGGAAAATACTTCAAAAAGTTATGCAGGGGCATCCTGTATTGTTGAATAGAGAACTACCCTGCATTGATTAGGCATACAGGCATTCCAACCCATTTTAGTGGAGGGACACACTATTTATTTACATCCATTAGTTTGTAAGGGCTTTAATACAGATTTTGATATGGACCAAATGGCTATTCATGTACCTTTTGTTGGAACTTGATTTTGATGAAGACATTGTGAAGCCTATCACTTGGAGCTCTAGTACAAGCTTGATCAAGAGTTCTTCATGATCAAGACTTCCCAAAGAGAGCTGCTAATGATATGTTTTGTAATGATTAATTAGCATGTTAAAAGCCTTGATGCACACACACATATCTTAGCCTTAGTAGTCGACTTGTAACTTCCTATAGTCGACTTATACTAGGTATAGTCGACTTGACCATTTTCCTAGTCGACTAGCCTTGTGTCCAAAATGATCCCAACTTTCTGTTTGTCTCTGTTAGTCGACTTAACAGAAATATAGTTGACTAATAGACCTTTGTAGTCGACTTGACCCTTTCCCCTAGTCGACTAATCCCGCCTAGTCGACTTATAAGTTAGTTGTAGTCGACTTGGTTCAGTTTTCCAGAAACTTGTCACTTGAACTTATCATGACCTAGTCGACTTGGTCTTCCTTATAGTCGACTAATCTTGGGAAATTTGCCTACCCTAGTCGACTAACCCAAATGGTAAGTCGACTAATGGCAGTTTCTGACTGTGGACAGTTTCTATTTTCTGGTATTTTCTAAAACGTTATCCAACGTTGAATGTTTAAATTAGACCTAATAACTACCCTAACTAACCCTAGAGTGCAGCTATAAATAGGGTTGTTAATCTTAGGCAAACATACAATTAAAATCTTCAGTTCTCTGACCAAAAATTCTGAAAATATTCTGGCTCTTAGAAAACTGTTCCCACTTCAAGTTCTTCACCAAAATCATACTCCTAAGTGAAGATCTCTGAAAGTCCTCCTATACTAGCCCTTATCCACGATCACATACTGTACCAAGGCTTATAGAAAAGGTTGTAATCACTCAAAGAAATCATTGCACAAGAGCATCTTCTTGGTGTAGAAGAGAAGTTGTACAAGGTGGTATTTGTTCTCTTGGTTGTAAGAGAAGGTGTACACATTTGACAAAGGGGATTTGTCAAGTGGTGTGCAAGGTGTTGATTTTGGGTGTACAAAGTCAAGGATAAAGGAAAATCTCAAGCGGGTGGCTTGGGGACTGGATGTAGGTCACGAGGACCGAACCAAGATAAATCACACGTGTTTGCGATTGTTAACTTTTCTATGATTTGTTTTTCTCTTTATTTGCAAGTACGTTTATTTCTTTATACTAATATTCTTGTGAGTATTGACTTCGTATATTAGATCCACATTTGGCATCATCTCGGGACCAACAATTAGTATCAGAGCAGGTTCAACAATTTGAAAAACACCTAGAGGGGGGGTGAATAGGTGTAAGTGCTAATCTAGAAACTAAATGATCTAAATGCGGAAGCTAATGCAAATTTTGCAACACACTTAATACAACACAACAAGTGTAGCCGAATTCCCGTGAAGGGCTCTGGACTAACTCCTCTTGATTTCCCTTGAATGGGTTGAGGTGCTATGTGAAGCTTTTGTTGGTTAAGTATAAGTGAGGCACACAAATAACCAAGCATATAATAGATGAGCAATATGAATCAATGCAAGGCACAAACACAAGTATGAATGATATGACAATAAGAATGATGCTATGCACAAAGTAAAGAGAGAGTTGAGAAAAATTAGATCAAACGCAAACACAAGGATATGTTCCGAGGTTCGAGCCCCTAGCTCTACGTCCCCGCCTACACCACCGTGTAGGATTTCTAATCCACTATAGGAGTACCAAACTACTCTCTCAACCTTACAATGTCACTGAGGCAATACAACCACAATCCACCTCTACCGAAGAGGGATAAGGCCCGTAGCCAACAAACACAATCACCTCTACCGAAGAGGGATCCAAACACCACTCCAATCAACCTCTACCAAAGAGGGATACACAAATACAATGAGGGTTTTACAACAAGTAGTTTCTTTCAACCACAAACAATCTCTCTTTTCCACTAAACAAAAGATCCTATAGAATAGGATAGATGATAAGCTCAAGTGTGGAAATACTAGGTGTTGGAAAACAAGAACACAAAGAAAATACTTGGGAAAACTCTTGTAAAAAGATTGAGAATGAAAACAAATACAAATATCCCAAATTCCTATTTCTTTGATTTTTTCAAAAACCTAAAACAAAATAAATGAATCCTTTTTTTTGGCACAAAAACTTTTTGAAAACTTGTTTAAACACTAAACAAACACTGAAATTTTTCTTTTCAAAAGTCTTGTCAAAAACAATGAAGTGATGGGGTATTTATAGCCCCAAAAGAAAACTAGCCGTTAGGCTGATCTGTCAGTCTGACAGAACCCCGGTCGACCGCCAACGGTCATAAATCTGACCGTTGGAGCCCTCGGTCGACCGACGGGTCGACCGAAAAATACAGAGAGCACTGCTCTCTGGGACGGTCGACCGACCGGTCGACCGTGCCAAGTGCCAGCCAGACATGCACAAGGCTGTGCACGTCGGTCGACCGTTCAGTCGACCGGCTACTGGTTCGGTCGACCGTGCTGTCGACCGACAGAGCCTGTCAGGCACAAAACAGGGTCAAAAACTGGGTTAAACATATTTGAAAAAATCTTTAATAACTTGTAAAAATCACCAAAAATGTTTTTACCATATTGCATTGATATATAAACATGTGATAAACATTTCTACTCAAATATCAAGCATATGAAACCATTTTTGTATTTTAACATTTTTACCAAAAACCAAAACTTGTATTTTATCAAACTCGGATTTTTCAATACATGAATATAAATGTCAAAATAAGTTTTTCTAGGAAGTTAAAAACATGTATTTATATCTAGAACATATCTAATATACATAAAAACTATTTAAACTTGTTTTGATCAACCTATTCATGAAAACAAAACTAAAACATAAAACATGTGAGTGATGTGCACTTGAGCATATCAACTATACTAAACTGTACATATGGATCTAAAACACACTCTAAACTATGGATATCTAAGTCTTCTTGATGATCTTCATCTTCAAGGCGACTCGATCCATAAACTCCGTGATCCATGAGCTAAGCAAGGTATGATCTTGATGCTTGAGCCCTGGAATCACCATGTGAAAGCTTCCAAACCATCTTGTTGAAGCTATCACCAACTAATATCTTGCTACATAATTTGAAACTTAAAATCACAAGATTATTAGTAAACATAACTACATGAGTTGATCATCATCAAAACTAGAGTGGAAGGCCTTTGGGCTAACAATCTCCCCCTTTTGATGATGACAAAACTCATGGAGTTATATATGCATGGATTAAAGTTAAGCTTCAAAGAAGCTCCCCCTTAACTCATGCATAAGCAAATAAATAATAAATATGCAATGAATGGTAATGCATATATCATGCATGGAAACAATAAAACTCTTATATCAACAAAACATGTTCTAGGCTCTAGATACCAATGAAATATTCACAATAAACATGCTCTAATACCAATTTAAACTTTCAAAACAGAACATACTCTAGATACCAATTAAAATCATAATATAAATCATAATATATGCAAAAACATAAGCATGCATATAAACTCAAAATCTTTCTCCCCTTTTTTGTCAATCATCAACAAAGGGGTAAAAACACAAAAACAAACTTTTCTCCCCTTTTGTCTAAAGCAAAAGTAATATAAATAAGGGGTAAGTAACAAATCATAATATGTACACTTAAATATGATACCAAATGAAACTGATATGTCAATGAAGTGCATCTTGATACCAATTAAAAGTGAACATAAAACAATCAATAAATGATATATGCGATATACACTCATGAAGAGGAAGACGCTAAGTTAACTTTCCTACACATATGCATTACATGAAGAAGGGATGATAAGCCCCAATTCACATAACACATATTATGTAATGCATAAGAGGAGATGTGAAGCTCCCCTACACATGTGTATCACATAAAGAAGAGTTATCAAGCTCCTCAATACAAGATACACTCATCATGAATCTATATGCAGAAGAGATGTTAAGCTCTCCTTGCATATAGGTAATATAAATCAAAACTTTGAATATTTTCTTTAAAAAAAATTTTATGTTTGATATCAATTTAGAAACAATGATGAGAATTATTGATACCAATTTAAATTTTTATATTCTATCATAAAGTATGGGAGTGAAAATACAAATACAATTGAAATATGAAAATCAAATTTTCTCCCCCTTTATGAGATACAAACTAAAACAATGAACATTTTTTTGTTAACAAGCCTATGCATTGTTATAAAAATTCAATTGAAAACCAAGGTTTGAATAAAGCTTAGCATAAGCAAATATCTTGTGCTCTAAAATATCGGAATATAGTAGGCACAAATAAAACATATATGTATGAATAATTAGATACCAATTGACATTGATACCATAGAATTTGAAAGCATACATACATAAAAACATATATGAGTATACAAGAAGATTAGAAATTGATACCAATTGAAAGAGTTCAATGATACCAATTGAAACAACAATATAAGCATGTGTATACCTCATATTATAACGAAGAATACGAACTAGTTAAAATGGAAAGTTTTGTTAACTAGTACGAAATCCTTCAAGCAAGGAATAAAAATAAATTAGTTTTCATAAAACACATGTAAATCACATGGCACTAACACACTCTAAATCCATAAAGCCCATATTGTACTCATGAAAACATACTCATGAGAAAACATTAAATGAAGTGAGTGCACAAGTGTTATGTGGAACATGGCATTATGAAGATGGCAAAAGAGCTCAATATTCCTTTAAACAAGAAAACAAAAAAAAAATTATAAAACTATTTAATCTTCAAGGTATATGTATGTCTTATGCAAACTAGAGTTATACATACATATCCAAACACAATGAGTCCACAAAGATATATTGCATGAAAGCACGTGGCTCAAAAAGGATGTATATGTATAATCAAAAGTTTGAATAAGATGAACATATACATGAAGTTAAACATCAACCATGAAAACATGAAAAACTAAATTTTTATTAAAACAAAATTTCATTTCAAGGTATATGTATGATTTGTCAACACAAGAAGTATACATACATATCCCTAAACACAATTGAGTCCATAATGTAGATTTGCATGAAAGGCAAATGACTCAAGGGGTATACATGTATATCTTAAAGTTTGGCTAAATGTACATATACATGAAATGAAAAACTCAAACACATAAACAAATTTAAAAATGGGAATACAAGTTTAAAATGCATGGATCATCAAAACTAGACTATACTAACACATCTAATGGGTACAAACAAGCATTCAAGCACAAACATATATAGATCTATTTGTGACCCACTATATGCATAAGTATAAATTCTAGTTTTAATGAAAACTAACATCTAAACATGTAATCAAGACATAAAACAAAACACAAATCATTTAGACTAGGATTTATACTAGTGTCATAAACATGATTATTATGCAAATACATATGTTATTAAACCTATGATAAACATGATAGCTATACAACTACGAGCACACAAAATAATAATCCATTTTAAATATGGGTGTCTCAAATTGCTATACATGTATGTCAATGATCTAATAATCAAGGTATTTAACATATTAATCAAAACATGAAAATATCATAAACATATGATCATTAAGTATATGCATGTGTATTAGATCTAGGTCATACATATTAGTTCAAACCAAGGTGAGAACACAAAAATATAGGTCCATATTAAACATGGGTGTCTCAAACAACTAACATATATAACACTAATCTAATTAACATAGCACAAGCATAATGAATCATAAAATATGACATGCTATGAAATGTACATGAGAAGCATGCATAAATAAATAAGGAGTTAGAGATTCGATACCAAAACCAATGAGGGCACCGCTCTAGATCTCCAAACTATGGTGGTCTTCCAACCAAACATCCCTTGAAAGTGATGCATCCAATTGATAAACTTTAGGCTCGGAACGCATCCACTCCAAGGTACGGCAACTCTCACGTCATGTGAGAGCCCACACCTACAACACAAATAGGAGGAGTGGTCTTTGGTACCCATATCTTATTGGGTCCATGGGGGTTAGTACCTTCTCTAACCCAAACAAATTTATTTGCTAAATTTGAAGTATGTATTCTATCAAAGCAAAATTTAGCAAGGTGGCCCATACGTCCACAATGTGTACAAGTGTACACATGAGCATACGTGTGATGGTGTCCGTGAGGAGCATGTGTATGCCGTGATGGGTGTGCATGCACAATAGATAAAACTTGCTTCTTTCGAACCAAGGATTCCAAGCGTGTATGATTCATGACACATTGGCTCATAGTGGAGCCCAAACAATCTACTCTCTTCTTTAATAAATAAATATCATCATTGGTCCTAGAAGAAGAGGTACATGCATTAGGTAGACTAGATGAAGAAGTTACACTAGCATGGCAAACATGTGCACCAATCTTATGTTGCAAAACAATGTTTTTCTCTAAACAAACATTTAAATCATTTGAAATAGAAATTATTTTATTTTTCAAAGCAACATTCTCCTTTAAAACAAAATCTACTTTTGAAGATAAATTTTCATTTTTCTTCAAGAGTGTTTCACAATCATTTTTAGATTTTAAAAATTCATTTTCTTTTAGTGCAAGTTCTAATTGAGATCTCAATGAATCCCTTTCATTATAGACCTCAACCTTCTCTTACAAAACATTGTTAAGTTTAGAATGCAAACTTTTATTTTCATTTTCAATTTCTAGACTTTTCTTTTCAAAACTTTCTATTTTTCTATTAATTTTTCACAAACAATTGAAAGTTCTTCATTCAAAGCATGGGCATCATAATTATCACATGAAGAACTAGAACAATCATCACTATCTAAGTGGATTTCCGATTGTACCTCAAGGGAGTCATTCCCTTGGACCATGAAGTATTGTGAGTCGGATTCTCCACTAGATTCCTCCGGTTGGATTTGTACTTGAAGCTTGGAGGTGGTGGTTGTGGTTGTCAATTTGCTCCACACTGTAAAGGCGGAAACAAAGTTAGAAACACTTAAAAGATAATCTTTAGGCAATGTGCTTCTAATAGCCTCAAGAGCTAGTGCATTGGCCCCTATATGATCACCATTACAAGATAACATCTCTTGGTAGCGGCAAGGAAAACATGTATGCCTAGGGTCTTCAAATACATGGACATCCTATACTTCCAAACAACAATGTTGGAAGGGTCAAATCTAGGTGGGGTCATGAAGTCCATGGTATAAACTATATGGGTGTGCAAACAAGCAAATGCAAACAATAGATTAGCAAACAAATGATCTCACTCCTAGGATGTTAAGCCTAAATATCAGGAGCACTAGCTCTGATACCAAATGAAAAACACCTAGAGGGGGGGTGAATAGGTGTAAGTGCTAATCTAGAAACTAAATGCTCTAAATGCGGAAACTAATGCAAATTTTGCAACACACTTAATATAACACAACAAGTGTAGCCGAATTCCCCGTGAAGGGCTCTGGACTAACTCCTCTTGATTCCCCTTTAATGGGTTGAGGTGCTATGTGAAGCTCTTGTTGGTTAAGTATAAGTGAGGCACACAAACAACCAAGCATATAATAGATGAGCAATATGAACAATACAAGGCACAACACAAGTATGAATGATATGACAATAAGAATGATGCTATGCACAAAGTAAAGAGAGAGTTGAGAAAAATTGGATCAAACGCAAACACAAGAATATGTTCCGAGGTTTGAGCCCCTAGCTCTACGTCCCCGCCTACACAACCGTGTAGGATTTCTAATCCACTATAGGAGTACCAAACTCCTCTCTCAACCTTACAATGCCACCGAGGCAATACAATCACAATCCACCTCTACCGAAGAGGGATAAGGCCCGTAGCCAACAAACACAATCACCTCTACCGAAGAGGGATCCAAACACCACTTCGATCAACCTCTACCAAAAAGAGGGATACACAAATACAAGGAGGGTTTTACAACAAGTGGTTTCTTTCAACCACAAACAATCTCTCTTTTCCACTAAACAAAAGATCCTATAGAATAGGATAGATGATAAGCTCAAGTGTGAAAATACTAGGTGTTTGGAAAACAAGAACACAAAGAAAATACTTGGGAAAACTCTTGTAAAAAGATTGAGAATGAAAACCAATACAAATATCCCAAATTCCTATTTTCTTTGATTTTTCCAAAAACCTAAAACAAAATAATGAATCCTTTTTTTTTTGGCACAAAAACTCTTTTGAAAACTTGTTTAAATACTAAACAAACACTGAAATTTTTCTTGTCAAAAGTCCTGTCAAAAACAATGAAGTGAAGGGGTATTTATAGCCCCAAAGAAAACTAGCCATTAGGTTGATCTGTTAGTCTGATAGAACCCCGGTCGACTGGTCGGTCGACCGCCAACGGTCATAAATCCGACCGTTGGAGCCCTCAGTCGACGACGGGTCGACCGAAAAATACAGAGAGCACTGCTCTCTGGGACGGTCGACCGACCGGTCGACCGTGCAAAGTGCCAGCCAGACGTTCACAAGGCTGTGCACGTCGGTCGACCGTTCAGTCGACCGACTACTGGTTCGGTCGACCGTGCTGTCGACCGACAGAGCCTGTCAGGCACAAAATAGGGTCAAAAACTGGGTTAAACATATTTTGAAAAATTCTTTTAATAACTTGTAAAAATCCCCAAAAATGTTTTTACCATATTGCATTGATATATTAACATGTGATAAACATTTCTACTCAAATATCAAGCATATGAAACCATTTTTGTATTTTAACATTTTTACCAAAAACAAAAAACTTGTATTTTATCAAACTCGGATTTTTCAATACATGAATAGAAATGTCAAATTAAGTTTGTCTAGGAAGTTAAAAACATGTATGTATATCTAGAACATATCTAATATACATAAAAACTATTTAAACTTGTTTTGATCAACCTATTCATGAAAACCAAAACTAAAACATAAAACATGTGAGTGTTGTGCACCTGAGCATATCAACTATACTAAACTTTACAAATGGATCTAAAATACACTCTAAACTATGGATACCTAAGTCTTCTTAATGATCTTCATCTTCAAGGCGACTCGATCCACAAACTCCGTGATCCATGAGCTAAGCAAGGTATGATCTTGATGCTTGAGCCCTGGAATCACCATGTGAAAGCTTCCAAACCATCTTATTGAAGCTATCACCAACTAATATCTTGCTACATAATCTGAAACTTAAAATCACAAGATTATTAGTAAATATAACTACATGAGTTGATCATCATCAAAACTAGAGTGGAAGGCCTTTGGGCCAACACAATTGGTATCAGAGCCCTGCATACCTAGTCAACAACAAGCAAGGATGGCAATGGAGTTCCCTTCGTCACAATTCAAAGAAGGACATTCTACACAACGTCCACCGCTATTTGATGGATCCAACTATAACTATTGGAAGTGTAGAATGAAGATCTACTTGCAATCGCTCAACTCGAACTTTGGAACATCGTAGAAGCATCGTACACCAAACCACCTACCCACTACAATGCTTGGAGTGATGATCAAAAGAGGAATGCGAACCTTAACGCCAAAGCGATGACTGCTCTATTCTATGCCTTAACCAAAGAAGAGTTCAACCGTGTGTCAACAGCCACTTCTGCAAATCAAATATGGCTTACTCTTCAGGTAACACAGGAAGGCACAAATAAAGTTAAAGAATCTAAGATTTCTGTTCTTATCCACAGGTTTGAATTATTCAAAATGGAGGAGAATGAAACCTTATCAGAAATGGTTACAAGATTCACCGACATTACTAATTTCTTAGCATCCCTTGGAAAGGAATACACCCAAGTAGAAAAAGTTCGCAAGATCCTTCGTGCACTCACAACAGAATGGGAGAAGAAGACAACCGCAATTGAAGAAGCGAATGATCTCTCAACTATGTCGTTAGAAAACCTTATTGGTAATCTAATGGCATATGAAGTGCAACTCGAAGAAAGAAAGAAGGATGAATGACAACCTCACTCAAAGAAGAAAGAACTTTCTTTCCATGCACCTCAGACACGGACAATTCAGATGACGATGAAGAAGAGATGGCAATGCTTTCAAGGAAATTCAGGAGATTCTTAAAGCAAGGTAAATTTAAATGCTTTAATTGCAATAAAACAGGTCATATGAAAAAGGACTGCCCTTTGCTAAAAAAAAAGGTAAATTCAAGAGCAAAAAGTTCAGAAAGAAGAAAGACTATCAAGCATCATGGGAAAATAGTGATTCCTCTTCCTCTGACGAAGAAGAAACCACTAAACATGCCAACATCTGTTACATGGCGCTAGAAGAAGATGAGGTATAATATACTGAACTTTTAGATGCATTCCATGAAAAACACCTAGAGGGGGGGTGAATAGGTGTAAGTGCTAATCTAGAAAACTAAGTGCGTTAAATGCGGAAGTTTAAAACAAATTGCAACACACTCAATACAACACAACAAGTGTAGCCGAATTCCCCGTGAAGGGCTCTGGAATAACTCCTCTTGATTCCCTTGAAATGGGTTGAGGTGCTATGTGAAGCTCTTGTTGGTTAGGTATGAGTGAGGCACACAAACAACTAAGCATATAATATGAATAAGCAATATGAAAATATGCAAGGCACAAATGCAAGCAATAGAGATAATATGAAATGTACTGATTGAAGATGCTTTGCACAAAATAAAGAGAGGAAGAGTTAGAGAGAAAATGGATCAAACGCTAAGACAAGATATGTTTCGAGGTTCGAGCCCCTAGCTCTACATCCCTGCCTTCACCATCGTGAAGGATTTCCAATCCACTATCTCCCACCAAGGGAACCTTCACCGAGAAGGATTTGCTACAACTCTAGGAGTACCAAACTCCTCTCTCAAACAACCACCTCACAACCGAGGGGTAGGCCCTTAGCCAAACAACCAACACCTCTACCTAAGAGGGTTACAACCACCAAGCTCCACCTCACACAAGAGGGAGCAAACACCAATCCTCAACCTCTACCAAAGAGGGAGCAACCCAACAATGAAAGGGTTTTCACAACAAGTGGTGACAAGGATCACAGACTCTCTTTTTCCACAAAACAAAGATCCTAATAGATTAGGATAGAAGATATAGCTCAAGTATGAAAAAAACTAAATGTTTTGAACAAAGAAATACTCTTGGGAAAATACCAAATAGATATGGAGATATTAGATCAAAAACAAATTCCCAAAACCTAATTTCTTTGAAATAACAAAAACACTTAAAACAAATAAAATAGATCTTTTTGGCACAAAAACTATTTTGAAAACTTGTTTAAAACACTAAGAAAAGCTTTTGAAATTCTGCTCAAAAATCTTGGTTAAAACAATGAAGAGATGGGGTATTTATAGCCCCAAAAGAAAACTAGCCGTTAGGCTGATCTGTCAGTCTGAAAGACCTTTGGTCGACCGGTCGGTCGACCACCAACGGTCGAAAATCCAACCGTTAGAGCCCTCGGTCGACCGACCAGTCGACCGAAAAATACAGAGAGCACTGCTCTCTGGGACGGTCGACCGACCGGTCGACCGTGCCATGTGCCAGCCAGACGTGCACAAGGCTGTGCACGTCGGTCGACCGTTCAGTCGACCGGCTACTGGTTCGGTCGACCGTGCGGTCGACCGACCTAGCCTGTCAGGCACAGAACTGGATCAGAAACTGGGTAAAAACAATTATGTTAAAAATTTATTTATCTCTTCTAAAATTCCATAAAACTTGTTTTAACATTTTATATAGAAAAACAAACTTTTGAAAAAAATTTCAAGACATATATCAACAAATTAAATCATTTTTGTGTCTTGCAAATCTTGTCAAAAACCAACACTTGTATTTTATCAAACTTGTATTTTTCAATAGGAAATCTGATTTTTCCTAAAACTTATTTAAATACAAAAACATGATATTTTAAACACATTTAAGCATATTGCATATGGACATAGGTCCACTATACATGAAACAAGTTATATCATAGTTTTTGTCTTTAAGTCCATAAAATATGTTTTGTAAAAAAAATACCAAAACATAAAACACATGAATAGATAAGTCAAACTAAGTTTGTATAAGAGGCTAAGCATGCATGTATATAGAACATATCTAATATACATAAACCAATTAAACTTGTTTTGATCTACTATTCATGAAAACACATATCAAAACAAAACGTGTGTGTACTGTGCACTTGAGCATATCAACTATACCAAGCTTTACAAATAGATCTAAAACACACTAAACTAAACTAGGATACCTAAGTCTTCTTGACGATCTTCATCTTCAAGGCGACTCGATCCACAAACTCCGTGATCCATGAGCTAGGCAAGGTATGATCTTGATGCTTTGGCCCTGGAATCACCATGAAAAGCTTCTAAACTCCTTTGTTGAAGCTAATCACCAACTAATATCTTGTTACATGATCTGAGACTTAAAATCACAAGAATATTAGTAAACATAACTATATGAGTTAATCATCATCAAAACTAGAGTGGAAGGCCTTTGGGCCAACAATCTCCCCCTTTTGATGATGACAAAACTCATGGAGTTATATATGCATGGATTAAAGTTAAGCTTCAAAGAAGCTCCCCTTAACTCAAGCATAAACAAATAAATAATAAATATGCAATGAATGACAATGTATTATATCATGCATGAAAATAATAAAACTCTTATATCAATAAAACATGCTCTAGGCTCTAGATACCAATGAAAAATTAAATATATTAAAGGTGTTCTAGATACCAATTAAATGAACAAATAAAACATGTTCTATTTCTTTTTAAGCAAATACGTGCATATAAAACTATAAAACCAAATTCTTCTCCCCTTTTTGTCAATCATCAACAAAGGGGTAAAACATATAAAATAAATTCTTCTCCCCTTTATCGTATGAAACAAAGAAACAAGAAGGAAGGGTGAATAAGAAACATAAGCAACAAATTATTCTCCCCCTTTTTATTCAAAACTAAGAATCAATAAAGGGTTAAACACCAAAACATTGATACCAATTAAAAAATATGTCAATGAAGTGCATCTTGATACAAATCTAAAACATGATCATAAAAAAAAACATGTAAGGAATGTCTATATTAATTGATAGTAAACAAGACATCGAAACAAATTTCACTTAAACAATTTTATATCATAAACTAATGATAACTAAACAATCTTGATATCAATAGAAAGTATTATACTTTAAGAGCATATGATACCAATTGAAAGTATTTCTCATTTAAAATTCATTTTTGAAATCATAAAGTGTGGGAGTGGGAATCAAATAAAGCGTAGGCTAGAATACCAATTGAAAATATGAAATGCAGGTTTTCTCCCCCTTTATGAAATACCAACTAAAAACATGCATAGGCTTGAATTAAGATACCAATTGAAAAATAAATCAATTGAGACAAAATTAAAGCTCAAGCTCTCGCATAAACAAGATTTGTGCTCAAGATATAGGGATATATTAGCACAAATAAAAACATGTATATGTGTATGAAAATAAAATGAGTACCAATCACCAACAGATGATATCAATTGAGAACATACATACACAATAAACAATTATGAGTATGCAAAAAGGATCAAATTGATACCAATTGAAAGAGTTCAAGATACCAATTGAAATAACAACAATAGCATGTGTATATCTCATATCACAACGAAGAATACGAGCTAATTAAAATGAAAAAATTTGTTAACTAGTACGAAATCCTTCAAGTAAGGAATAAAACAAATAGTTTTTCATAAAATATGAATTCCACATAATAATCAACACTCTAATTCAATTAAGCATATATATGACTCATGAAAACAAAACATGAGCAAACTATAAATATGAGTGTACAAGTAAAATGTGAAGATCACAATCATGAAAAATGTTCAATTAAGCTCAATTATTCCTTTAAACAAGAAAACATGAAAAACATTAAAACTATTTAATCTTCAAGGCATATGTATGTCTAATACAAACTAAAGTATACATACATATCCAAAACACAACGAGTTCACAAAGATATATGCATGAAGGCACGTGGCTCAAAAAGAATGTACATGTATAAGAATAGTTTGAATTAGATGGACATATACATGAAGTTTAAACATAATCATATGAAAAGTATGAAAACTAAATTTTCATTAAAAACAAATTTCATTTCAAGGTCTATGTATGATTTGTCAACACAAGAAGTATACATACATATCCCTAAACACAATTGAGTCCATATATATAGATTTGCATGAAAGGCAAATGACTCAAAGGGTATACATGTATATCTTAAAGTTTGGCAAAATAACCATATACATGAAATGAAACACACAATCATAAAATAAATTCAAAATTAGAAATTTAAGTTTAAAATGTATGAATCATCAAAACTAGACTATACTAACACATCTAATGGGTTCAAATAAGCAATCAAGTAAAAACATGTAAAGATTTATTTGTGGCCCATTATATGCACAAGTATAAATCCTAGTCTTAATGAAAACTAACACTTAAACATGTAATCAAATCATTAAGCATCAAAATAAGATAAAAATCAACATGATAAACATAAACAAGATTATTATTTAAATTCACATGTTATTAGAGCTATGATAAACATGATAGCAAACAAATAATGAGAACACAAAAGAATTTATCCATATGAACATTGGTGATCTCATAAGCTATGCATAATAGTCTAATAATCATGGAATTTAGCATATTAATCAAACATGAAGATCATTATGAATATGCATGTGCATTAGACTAGGACATACATATTAGTTTTAAACTAGGTGAGAACACAAAAGTATAAGTCCATATTAAACATGGGTGTCTCAAACAACTAACATGTATAACACTAATCTAATTAACATGGCATTATCAAAATAATCAATAAACATCAAAAATATGCTATAAACTATGAATATGTAAAACATGTAAACAATAATTAGGAGTTAGGAATCGTTACTAAAACCAAGAAGGCAACTGATAGGTAGTAAAAAGTGCATATTTTTCAATACATTTACTATCACATTTTCATATTTATTCCTATAATTCTGCACATTTACTAATATTTTATTATTTATTGTGTGTAGGCCTTGAGAAATAAAAATAAAGGAATAAAGCCTTAAAAGAAACCCAAAAGCCCATATTCAAGCCCAATACAAAAGTTGCAATTATCAAATGTCAAAGTTGCAATTACTAAGGGCAATAGTTGCAAATACTAAAAGAAGAGGGAAGGATAGACTTCTATTCAACCCTAAATACTTGCAGGATGAGCATAAAAGCCAAAGAAAGAGAGTGCAAGGATGAAATTCGTTTTGGAAGAGATTTGGATCTAGGTGTTGGTACATGTTTCGATGAAGATGTTTGCGATGCATGACATTTGGAGCTCTAAACAAATGAAGAATCAAGAGTTCTACATGATCAAGATGTGCAAAGGAGAGTTGATAGAGTGTGGTTTGTAAAGATGAAATAGCATGTAAAAGCCTTGATGCACACACATATATCATAGCCTATTAGTAGACTTGACCCTTCCTATTAGTAGACTTGACCCTGCCTATTAGTAGACTAATAGGGTGATTAGTCGACTAATAATGTTATTAGTCGACTTATATATTTCCCTAGTCGACTAATACATGGTATAGTCGACTTATAGATTTCCCTAGTCGACTATCTTTTGTCCTGAAAGATCCCAACTCTCTGTTTGTCACTGTTAGTCGACTTAACAGTTTATATAGTCGACTAATAGATGTTGTAGTCGACTTATACCCAATATTAGTCGACTAACCCAGTATAAATTGCCCAACTTAGTCGACTAACTCATATCTCAAGTCGACTATAGGCAGTTTCTGACTGTTGAACAGTTTTCTTTATCTGATCCTTTTGGCAACGTTTTCCAACGTCTATATCATCTGAATTGGTCCTATAACTACCCTAACTAACCCTAGTCTACAGCTATAAATAGGGAAGTTATTCCTAAGGCCAAAGGTTAAGACAAACAAGATTTTCATTCAGTTTTCCAAAGCCAAATTCCAGAAAAACCTAAAAACTGATTCCTAACTTCTGTTCTTCACCAAAAGACAATTCCATTAGTGAAGTTCTCTGAAGTTCATCTTTCCTATACTGTACCTTGTCCACATACACATTCAGTATCAAGGCTATAGGAAAAGTATTGTAATTCTCAAAGTGTTTATTTGTACACGGGAGGCGTCTTGGTTGAAGAGGCAGTTGTACAAAGGTAAAGGTATTCTCTTGGTAGAAGAGAAGGTGTTCTCTTGGTGGAAGAGAAGGTGTACACATTTGGAGAAGGGGATTCGACAAGTGGTGTACATGTTGTATTGATTTTGGGTGGCAAGATCAAGGATAAAGGAAAATCTCAAGCGGGTGGCTTGGGGACTGGATGTAGGTCACAAGGACCGAACCAGGATAAATTTCTTTGTTTGCGTTTGCATTTTCTGAGATTTGTTTTCTTTACTTACAAGTTTACTTATTTGCTTAACAATTAATCCTTCCTGTCAAGTGTTGTGTGATTTGATTATAGATCCTACATTTGGTATAAGAGCGGGACCCAACAATTGGTATCAGAGCCCTGCATACCCTGAACCGGCGTACAAGCTCGGGTACAAGTCAACAACAAGGATGGCAATGGAGTTCTCATCATCCCAATTCAAGGAAGGACATTCTACACAGCGTCCACCGTTATTTGACGGAACCAACTACAACTATTGGAAGTGTAGAATGAAGATCTACTTGCAGTCACTCAACTACGACCTTTGGAACATCGTAGAAGCGACGTACACCAAGCCTACAACCAACTACAACGCTTGGAGTGACGATCAAAAGAAGAACGCGAGCCTTGACGCAAAAGCAATGAATGCTCTATTCTGTGCCTTTACCAAAGAAGAGTTCAACCGAGTGTCAACAACAACTTCTGCACATCAAATTTGGCAAACTCTTCAGGTAACACATGAAGGCACTAGTAAAGTTAAGGAGTCTAAAATTTCTGTTCTTGTCCACAGGTTTGAGTTATTCAAAATGGAGGAGAATGAAACCATATCCGAAATGGTTACAAGATTCACCGACATCACCAATACTCTTGCATCCCTTGGAAAGGACTACACCCAAGTCGAAAGAGTTCGAAAGATCCTTCGTGCACTTACACCAGAATGGGAGAAGAAGACAACCGCCATTGAAGAGGCGAATGATCTCTCAACTATGACATTAGAAAACCTAATCGGTAATCTAATGGCATATGAAGTGCAGTTAGAAGAAAGGAAGAAGGACGAACGACAACACCGTTCAAAGAAGAAAGAACTCGCCTTCCATGCATCTTCCGACACGGACAATAATGACGAAGAGGAGATGGCAATGCTCTCAAAGAAGTTCAGAAAATTTCTTAAGCAAGGTAAATTCAAATATTTTAATTGTGATAAACCAGGACATATGAAGATGGATTGTCCTTTGCTCAAGAAGAAAGAAAAGTACAAGAGTAAGAAGTTCAAAAAGAAGAAGAACTACGAGGCATCTTCAGAACATAGTGATTCCTCATCTTCCGATGAAGAAGAATCCACTGAACATGTTAACTTATGTTACATGGCCATAGAAGATGAAGAGGTATCATTTTCTGAACTATCTGATGCATTTAATGAATTATTTCTTGATCTGAAAAATGAAAAACTGAAAAACAGATTTTTGTTAAAAGAAAATGAGAAACTTTTACAGGAAAATTCTGTTTATGCATTACAATGTTCTTCTATAAATTCTCAACAAGATGAAACTGAAAATGTCATATCATCTTTGAAAACTGAAAATGAGAAGTATAAAAGAAAACATTTTTCTGAAAAAGGAAATTAAGTCTTTGAATGATAGGATTTCTATATTGGATAAAAACATGATAGTTTTCAGAAATAAATATGAAGATCTTTTGCAAAATGTGACTAAGTTTAATAAAGGAAAAGAAAAATTAAATGATCTATTATCTTTTCAGAAATTGTCACATGATAAACATGGTATTGGTTATATTGCAAAATCTTCATGTTACAGTAATCCATATAGTCATTTTGTAAAAAGTAAGACTAAGAAAAGTAAGTTTATATGGATTCCAAGCACTGCTCTCTGGGACGGTCGACCGACCGGTCGACCGTGCCATGTGCCAGCCAGACGTGCACAAGGCTGTGCACGTCGGTCGACCGTTCAGTCGACCGGCTACTGGTTCGGTCGACCGTGCGGTCGACCGACCTAGCCTGTCAGGCACAGAACTGGATCAGAAACTGGGTAAAAACAATTATGTTAAAAATTTATTTATCTCTTCTAAAATTCCATAAAACTTGTTTTAACATTTTATATAGAAAAACAAACTTTTGAAAAAAATTTCAAGACATATATCAACAAATTAAATCATTTTTGTGTCTTGCAAATCTTGTCAAAAACCAACACTTGTATTTTATCAAACTTGTATTTTTCAATAGGAAATCTGATTTTTCCTAAAACTTATTTAAATACAAAAACATGATATTTTAAACACATTTAAGCATATTGCATATGGACATAGGTCCACTATACATGAAACAAGTTATATCATAGTTTTTGTCTTTAAGTCCATAAAATATGTTTTGTAAAAAAAATACCAAAACATAAAACACATGAATAGATAAGTCAAACTAAGTTTGTATAAGAGGCTAAGCATGCATGTATATAGAACATATCTAATATACATAAACCAATTAAACTTGTTTTGATCTACTATTCATGAAAACACATATCAAAACAAAACGTGTGTGTACTGTGCACTTGAGCATATCAACTATACCAAGCTTTACAAATAGATCTAAAACACACTAAACTAAACTAGGATACCTAAGTCTTCTTGACGATCTTCATCTTCAAGGCGACTCGATCCACAAACTCCGTGATCCATGAGCTAGGCAAGGTATGATCTTGATGCTTTGGCCCTGGAATCACCATGAAAAGCTTCTAAACTCCTTTGTTGAAGCTAATCACCAACTAATATCTTGTTACATGATCTGAGACTTAAAATCACAAGAATATTAGTAAACATAACTATATGAGTTAATCATCATCAAAACTAGAGTGGAAGGCCTTTGGGCCAACAATCTCCCCCTTTTTGATGATGACAAAACTCATGGAGTTATATATGCATGGATTAAAGTTAAGCTTCAAAGAAGCTCCCCCTTAACTCAAGCATAAACAAATAAATAATAAATATGCAATGAATGACAATGTATTATATCATGCATGAAAATAATAAAACTCTTATATCAATAAAACATGCTCTAGGCTCTAGATACCAATGAAAAATTAAATATATTAAAGGTGTTCTAGATACCAATTAAATGAACAAATAAAACATGTTCTATTTCTTTTTAAGCAAATACGTGCATATAAAACTATAAAACCAAATTCTTCTCCCCTTTTTGTCAATCATCAACAAAGGGGTAAAACATATAAAATAAATTCTTCTCCCCTTTATCGTATGAAACAAAGAAACAAGAAGGAAGGGTGAATAAGAAACATAAGCAACAAATTATTCTCCCCCTTTTTATTCAAAACTAAGAATCAATAAAGGGTTAAACACCAAAACATTGATACCAATTAAAAAATATGTCAATGAAGTGCATCTTGATACAAATCTAAAACATGATCATAAAAAAAAACATGTAAGGAATGTATATTAATTGATAGTAAACAAGACATCGAAACAAATTTCACTTAAACAATTTTATATCATAAACTAATGATAACTAAACAATCTTGATATCAATAGAAAGTATTATACTTTAAGAGCATATGATACCAATTGAAAGTATTTCTCATTTAAAATTCATTTTTGAAATCATAAAGTGTGGGAGTGGGAATCAAATAAAGCGTAGGCTAGAATACCAATTGAAAATATGAAATGCAGGTTTTCTCCCCCTTTATGAAATACCAACTAAAAACATGCATAGGCTTGAATTAAGATACCAATTGAAAAATAAATCAATTGAGACAAAATTAAAGCTCAAGCTCTCGCATAAACAAGATTTGTGCTCAAGATATAGGGATATATTAGCACAAATAAAAACATGTATATGTGTATGAAAATAAAATGAGTACCAATCACCAACAGATGATATCAATTGAGAACATACATACACAATAAACAATTATGAGTATGCAAAAAGGATCAAATTGATACCAATTGAAAGAGTTCAAGATACCAATTGAAATAACAACAATAGCATGTGTATATCTCATATCACAACGAAGAATACGAGCTAATTAAAATGAAAAAATTTGTTAACTAGTACGAAATCCTTCAAGTAAGGAATAAAACAAATAGTTTTTCATAAAATATGAATTCCACATAATAATCAACACTCTAATTCAATTAAGCATATATATGACTCATGAAAACAAAACATGAGCAAACTATAAATATGAGTGTACAAGTAAAATGTGAAGATCACAATCATGAAAAATGTTCAATTAAGCTCAATTATTCCTTTAAACAAGAAAACATGAAAAACATTAAAACTATTTAATCTTCAAGGCATATGTATGTCTAATACAAACTAAAGTATACATACATATCCAAAACACAACGAGTTCACAAAGATATATGCATGAAGGCACGTGGCTCAAAAAGAATGTACATGTATAAGAATAGTTTGAATTAGATGGACATATACATGAAGTTTAAACATAATCATATGAAAAGTATGAAAACTAAATTTTCATTAAAAACAAATTTCATTTCAAGGTCTATGTATGATTTGTCAACACAAGAAGTATACATACATATCCCTAAACACAATTGAGTCCATATATATAGATTTGCATGAAAGGCAAATGACTCAAAGGGTATACATGTATATCTTAAAGTTTGGCAAAATAACCATATACATGAAATGAAACACACAATCATAAAATAAATTCAAAATTAGAAATTTAAGTTTAAAATGTATGAATCATCAAAACTAGACTATACTAACACATCTAATGGGTTCAAATAAGCAATCAAGTAAAAACATGTAAAGATTTATTTGTGGCCCATTATATGCACAAGTATAAATCCTAGTCTTAATGAAAACTAACACTTAAACATGTAATCAAATCATTAAGCATCAAAATAAGATAAAAATCAACATGATAAACATAAACAAGATTATTATTTAAATTCACATGTTATTAGAGCTATGATAAACATGATAGCAAACAAATAATGAGAACACAAAAGAATTTATCCATATGAACATTGGTGATCTCATAAGCTATGCATAATAGTCTAATAATCATGGAATTTAGCATATTAATCAAACATGAAGATCATTATGAATATGCATGTGCATTAGACTAGGACATACATATTAGTTTTAAACTAGGTGAGAACACAAAAGTATAAGTCCATATTAAACATGGGTGTCTCAAACAACTAACATGTATAACACTAATCTAATTAACATGGCATTATCAAAATAATCAATAAACATCAAAAATATGCTATAAACTATGAATATGTAAAACATGTAAACAATAATTAGGAGTTAGGAATCGTTACTAAAACCAAGAAGGCAACTGATAGGTAGTAAAAAGTGCATATTTTTCAATACATTTACTATCACATTTTCATATTTATTCCTATAATTCTGCACATTTACTAATATTTTATTATTTATTGTGTGTAGGCCTTGAGAAATAAAAATAAAGGAATAAAGCCTTAAAAGAAACCCAAAAGCCCATATTCAAGCCCAATACAAAAGTTGCAATTATCAAATGTCAAAGTTGCAATTACTAAGGGCAATAGTTGCAAATACTAAAAGAAGAGGGAAGGATAGACTTCTATTCAACCCTAAATACTTGCAGGATGAGCATAAAAGCCAAAGAAAGAGAGTGCAAGGATGAAATTCGTTTTGGAAGAGATTTGGATCTAGGTGTTGGTACATGTTTCGATGAAGATGTTTGCGATGCATGACATTTGGAGCTCTAAACAAATGAAGAATCAAGAGTTCTACATGATCAAGATGTGCAAAGGAGAGTTGATAGAGTGTGGTTTGTAAAGATGAAATAGCATGTAAAAGCCTTGATGCACACACATATATCATAGCCTATTAGTAGACTTGACCCTTCCTATTAGTAGACTTGACCCTGCCTATTAGTAGACTAATAGGGTGATTAGTCGACTAATAATGTTATTAGTCGACTTATATATTTCCCTAGTCGACTAATACATGGTATAGTCGACTTATAGATTTCCCTAGTCGACTATCTTTTGTCCTGAAAGATCCCAACTCTCTGTTTGTCACTGTTAGTCGACTTAACAGTTTATATAGTCGACTAATAGATGTTGTAGTCGACTTATACCCAATATTAGTCGACTAACCCAGTATAAATTGCCCAACTTAGTCGACTAACTCATATCTCAAGTCGACTATAGGCAGTTTCTGACTGTTGAACAGTTTTCTTTATCTGATCCTTTTGGCAACGTTTTCCAACGTCTATATCATCTGAATTGGTCCTATAACTACCCTAACTAACCCTAGTCTACAGCTATAAATAGGGAAGTTATTCCTAAGGCCAAAGGTTAAGACAAACAAGATTTTCATTCAGTTTTCCAAAGCCAAATTCCAGAAAAACCTAAAAACTGATTTCCTAACTTCTGTTCTTCACCAAAAGACAATTCCATTAGTGAAGTTCTCTGAAGTTCATCTTTCCTATACTGTACCTTGTCCACATACACATTCAGTATCAAGGCTATAGGAAAAGTATTGTAATTCTCAAAGTGTTATTTGTACACGGGAGGCGTCTTGGTTGAAGAGGCAGTTGTACAAAGGTAAAGGTATTCTCTGGTAGAAGAGAAGGTGTTCTCTTGGTGGAAGAGAAGGTGTACACATTTGGAGAAGGGGATTCGACAAGTGGTGTACATGTTGTATTGATTTTGGGTGGCAAGATCAAGGATAAAGGAAAATCTCAAGCGGGTGGCTTGGGGACTGGATGTAGGTCACAAGGACCGAACCAGGATAAATTTCTTTGTTTGCGTTTGCATTTTCTGAGATTTGTTTTCTTTACTTACAAGTTTACTTATTTGCTTAACAATTAATCCTTCCTGTCAAGTGTTGTGTTGATTTGATTATAGATCCTACATTTGGTATAAGAGCGGGACCCAACAATTGGTATCAGAGCCCTGCATACCCTGAACCGGCGTACAAGCTCGGGTACAAGTCAACAACAAGGATGGCAATGGAGTTCTCATCATCCCAATTCAAGGAAGGACATTCTACACAGCGTCCACCGTTATTTGACGGAACCAACTACAACTATTGGAAGTGTAGAATGAAGATCTACTTGCAGTCACTCAACTACGACCTTTGGAACATCGTAGAAGCGACGTACACCAAGCCTACAACCAACTACAACGCTTGGAGTGACGATCAAAAGAAGAACGCGAGCCTTGACGCAAAAGCAATGAATGCTCTATTCTGTGCCTTTACCAAAGAAGAGTTCAACCGAGTGTCAACAACAACTTCTGCACATCAAATTTGGCAAACTCTTCAGGTAACACATGAAGGCACTAGTAAAGTTAAGGAGTCTAAAATTTCTGTTCTTGTCCACAGGTTTGAGTTATTCAAAATGGAGGAGAATGAAACCATATCCGAAATGGTTACAAGATTCACCGACATCACCAATACTCTTGCATCCCTTGGAAAGGACTACACCCAAGTCGAAAGAGTTCGAAAGATCCTTCGTGCACTTACACCAGAATGGGAGAAGAAGACAACCGCCATTGAAGAGGCGAATGATCTCTCAACTATGACATTAGAAAACCTAATCGGTAATCTAATGGCATATGAAGTGCAGTTAGAAGAAAGGAAGAAGGACGAACGACAACACCGTTCAAAGAAGAAAGAACTCGCCTTCCATGCATCTTCCGACACGGACAATAATGACGAAGAGGAGATGGCAATGCTCTCAAAGAAGTTCAGAAAATTTCTTAAGCAAGGTAAATTCAAATATTTTAATTGTGATAAACCAGGACATATGAAGATGGATTGTCCTTTGCTCAAGAAGAAAGAAAAGTACAAGAGTAAGAAGTTCAAAAAGAAGAAGAACTACGAGGCATCTTCAGAACATAGTGATTCCTCATCTTCCGATGAAGAAGAATCCACTGAACATGTTAACTTATGTTACATGGCCATAGAAGATGAAGAGGTATCATTTTCTGAACTATCTGATGCATTTAATGAATTATTTCTTGATCTGAAAAATGAAAAACTGAAAAACAGATTTTTGTTAAAAGAAAATGAGAAACTTTTACAGGAAAATTCTGTTTATGCATTACAATGTTCTTCTATAAATTCTCAACAAGATGAAACTGAAAATGTCATATCATCTTTGAAAACTGAAAATGAGAAGTTTATAAAAGAAAACATTTTTCTGAAAAAGGAAATTAAGTCTTTGAATGATAGGATTTCTATATTGGATAAAAACATGATAGTTTTCAGAAATAAATATGAAGATCTTTTGCAAAATGTGACTAAGTTTAATAAAGGAAAAGAAAAATTAAATGATCTATTATCTTTTCAGAAATTGTCACATGATAAACATGGTATTGGTTATATTGCAAAATCTTCATGTTACAGTAATCCATATAGTCATTTTGTAAAAAGTAAGACTAAGAAAAGTAAGTTTATATGGATTCCAAAGAATTTAAGCTTTTATGATAAAAATACATATATTGCTTCATACATGCATGATATATGTGATTCTTGCAATTATGTATATACTAACAGGTGGAAACCAAATTCTAAATGGATTTGGAGTCCTAAAGGTTAGATATGATCTTTTATATTTGGTACCAACTAACGATTATCTTGCAGGTACCATATAAAAAATTGATAAAGATCACTTACGTATATATGTACTAATATATTTGTTGCAGGGGGAGAACAAAATATTTTTTCTATCTGTTATAACCCATTTTTGCAGGGAGAGGAAAAGATAACATATCTTCTGCAGGGGGAGGACTTGTGCACACAAAGCGTCGTCATCAAAAAGGGGGAGAATGTTGGTACATGTTTCGATGAAGACGTTTGCGATGCATGACATTTGGAGCTCTAAACAAATGAAGAATCAAGAGTTCTACATGATCAAGATGTGCCAAGGAGAGTTGATAGAGTGTGGTTTGTAAAGATGAAATAGCATGTAAAAGCCTTGATGCACACACATATATCATAGCCTATTAGTAGACTTGACCCTTCCTATTAGTAGACTTGACCCTGCCTATTAGTAGACTAATAGGGTGATTAGTCGACTTATAAAAATGATTAGTCGACTAATAATGTTATTAGTCGACTTATATATTTCCCTAGTCGACTAATACATGGTATAGTCGACTTATAGATTTCCCTAGTCGACTATCTTTTGTCCTGAAAGATCCCAACTCTCTGTTTGTCACTGTTAGTCGACTTAACAGTTTATATAGTCGACTAATAGATGTTGTAGTCGACTTATACCCAATATTAGTCGACTAACCCAGTATAAATTGCCCAACTTAGTCGACTAACTCATATCTCAAGTCGACTATAGGCAGTTTCTGACTGTTGGACAGTTTTCTTTATCTGATCCTTTTGGCAACGTTTTCCAACGTCTATATCATCTGAATTGGTCCTATAACTACCCTAACTAACCCTAGTCTACAGCTATAAATAGGGAAGTTATTCCTAAGGCCAAAGGTTAAGACAAACAAGATTTTCATTCAGTTTTCCAAAGCCAAATTCCAGAAAAACCTGAAAACTGATTTCCTAACTTCTGTTCTTCACCAAAAGACAATTCCATTAGTGAAGTTCTCTGAAGTTCATCTTTCCTATACTGTACCTTGTCCACATACACATTCAGTATCAAGGCTATAGGAAAAGTATTGTAATTCTCAAAGTGTTTATTTGTACACGGGAGGCGTCTTGGTTGAAGAGGCAGTTGTACAAAGGTAAAGGTATTCTCTTGGTAGAAGAGAAGGTGTTCTCTTGGTGGAAGAGAAGGTGTACACATTTGGAGAAGGGGATTCGACAAGTGGTGTACATGTTGTATTGATTTTGGGTGGCAAGATCAAGGATAAAGGAAAATCTCAAGCGGGTGGCTTGGGGACTGGATGTAGGTCACAAGGACCGAACCAGGATAAATTTCTTTGTTTGCGTTTGCATTTTCTGAGATTTGTTTTCTTTACTTACAAGTTTACTTATTTGCTTAACAATTAATCCTTCCTGTCAAGTGTTGTGTTGATTTGATTATAGATCCTACATTTGGTATAAGAGCGGGACCCAACACTAGGGTAACTTGCTTCCTAAGTTATCCCGAAAATTCAAAATAAAGAGTCGAGATACAACTTCCAGAAGGATAAACCCAGATGGATGGACCAGTGGAGGCCACGCGTGAAAGCACGTGGCCAGGGAGCAAGCTAAGGCCGCGGAAACGCGACCCAAGCCGCATTTCCGCGGCATTTTGGATGAGTCCGGGTACCAGTTTTCTTGGTGGAGTCGTATTGGGACTCTACCTCCTTCTGCACCTATAAATACCCCTACAGAGCAACAGAGAGGGGCGACCAGCGAACTACAGAGCTAAATCTAGGGTTTTTAGGCTAGTCGTAGTTTAGGTTTTTATTTTCTTTTTTGTAATTTTTATTTTTATGTAACTGAGAGTAGAGGATTCTTTCATGGAGGAAGGAGTTCATGCTTGTACTGAGGTGACATCGGTGTAAGTCAAACTTTTCTTCCATTGTTAATAAAATCTACTCAAGGTTTGTTTTTGTTCTTCTATTATTGTTTTATTCTTGTTCTTCTATTCTTGTTTTATTTTATTATTTCTCTCTGATGTCTTGCAAACCATGAGATCTGATCGCTTCGAGACTACTTAACCAAAGAAGTGCCCTTGATGGCCTATGGTGATGAACAGATCCTATATACCATACTTGAATGCCTTCAAAGACAAGGTAAGTCGTTGCAAACGGATCAAAAGTAAACAAGGAAGAAGAGGTAGGTATGTGTTTTTTTTAGTTTATAATTTTCTTTTCTTTCTTTAGTTTAGATAACCAACTCCACATCTCTCTAATTTCTTTCACACTTCTCATTGTAAATACCATTGTAAATAACAAAATAAATAAAAAAGAGATAACTTGGTTAACAAGCTTCCATCGCTAGTCCCTCCCTGAGGATCACGACCCGCATAGCCATTGCTACAGCGGATTAGAATTGAGCACCTTGCACATCTCTATTTCTATATCTAAAATTCTATATTTTGTGTGCAGGTGAAACTTCAATCAAAATTTTGGCGCCGTTGCCGGGGAGGGACGGTAAGTATTCTCTAATAAAAAAAACTAATTATTCTTTTATTTTTTCTGTTTGCAGGTTTAGAGAACAGAAAAACTAACAGCAGCAAGGACATATAGCAACTTTGTGCCTCTGCTCTCGAAGGCAGAGCAACAGGGCCTACTACAGAGTCGCAGGTCCGCTGCAAAAGCCGCGTTTCCGCAGCCTTAGTAGTTGACTACTCACCCTGTTTTCTGCAGGTTGCTGCAAGTTGCAAATTTGATTTATTGCTCTGTTACAATTTGTTCTGTGATAAACCTGTACACTGCTAATTAATTAACAGTAACCCATTTGTTGAAAAATAAAAAAATTAGACTCTTGCATATAGGCACATGTCTATTTAATTTTTTTAATTTCTGTTGAAGAGTGCTGGAGACAAGGTACGTTCGCATTGCATATAGCTAGGAAGCACCCTTGGCTGATTTTCTGCTTTGAGTGAATATTGTCTATTGCTTTACACGTGCACCAAATTGATTTAAGGGCTTATCCTATAAATAAGATAAGGTGGGGATTTCATCACCCTTCCTTGGCCCACAAACAATCTCCTCACTCACTAACCCAAGCCTAACTAAAAATGAGTAGACGTTGGCCCTAGGGACATCTCGGACTCAATTAGGAGATTATCCTAAGGGGGAACGGTGCTGGAAGTTGACTCCTGCCAAATCAGTGTCTAAAAAGGGGATTGAGGGCCGAAAGCCCGAAGATTGGTGGTTATTTAATTAAGGAACGTCTTTGACGGAAAATCTCCCACCAATCATGCCCTGACCTGACTGATTAACTTGTGGTCAAAGTCTGCACCCTATCTCCCGTGGACAGCCTAACCAGTTAGGAGTCGTCTATGTCATAGGTCTACCCTAACTTAGGTTAGAATTTTTTCTTTTTTTGGTTTGCTTATTTGTTGTTTTTTTTTTCTTCTTTGTTTGTGTTTGTGTGATATGGCATATAATAATAATTTTTCCAATTTTAATCCATATTACACACCAACCTCTTTTTCGGATATTACCAACCCGGCATATCATAACTTTGACCAACCTAGTGTGCTGGAATGGTCTTATCCGAATGAATATAACCCATGCCCCCATCTTATGACCATAATTTCCACAATAATTTCAACTCTTCATAGAGTTCATGGGGTTTCGCTTCCCCTGAGTCCAATTTTCAACCAACTTGTCCTCCGTATCCACCTTGTCCACAATATTCCCAAGATTCATACTCAGATCCACCCATTCAGAATAGAAAACCATCAATCTTAGACATTATGATGCGTGAGTCCAAGCAACAATCACAGAATCTAACCGACTCACAACTTCATCACGATTGTCCCAACAACACTTCCTCTTTTCAAGTCCAATCCCAAATTGATGCACCAATTGACTATGAAAAGATGCTTGAAGCCATGACTCAGGCTATATTAGCTCGTGATCATGAAATAGATATAATGGTTCAATCTTTACGTTCTCACCGTTTGGTCATTTCTGATATCGCTAATCATTTTGTTAGAGCCGACGAGCCACGTTGTTTTGGACAACAAGATTCTACTTCAGTACCATCATTTGAACTTGCCGAAACTCTAATTTTTGATAGTTTGGCAAGTTATTCCTTTCCTGAAATAGAACTTGAGCATGAATATGATCATGATCCCAAATTTGGTGATTCAATTTTACTTCCTGATTCATTAATGACTCCGGTGTTTCCACCTGATTTCACTTTTCCTGAGTCAATATTGGATCCTGTGCCAATTCATCATGAAATTGAATCACCCATTTTTGATGATCATATTGAACTTGACCAATTTTATAATTTTGAAAGTTCCATGGATAAATTGGCAAGTTCTCCTTTTTATGACATTGAACTCAATGAGAAATGTGACCTAGATTCTCTAATCTATGATCAAGTTCAAATTCCCGAATCATTATTGACTCATGTTTTGTTACCTGACTTAGGCAATCTTTTAGAGTCAGTTTTGATTCTCATACATATCATTCCTGAACTTGAATCACCAATATTGAGTCACATTCCATTGTGGAAAAATGATTGTGGACTTGAGTTTCAACTTATTGATTTGGACCCACTTCCTGAACCTAGCCCGACTCCTGAACCCTTACTTGATTTAAGTTTCTTTCCTGAGTCGGTATTCGTTCCCGCACTTATGACGTCCAAGTCAATCATTCCATCTTTTCACACTCTATTTTGGGACAAGGCGGTTGACACAATTGACTCTAAAAATAATTATGAAATTTAGAAATTTGATGGGGTGGAAATGCTGAAAAATGATCATACATACATTTAGTGGGTTATACAAGAGAAATTTCTGGTGGGTTCCTCCAAATACTACATTATCTTGATTGGGTAGCAACGCTTGGCCCAATTAGACTACCACCGGAACCACCACCTTGAGGTAACATCTGCCTTCCCTTTCTTCTTTTTCATGCATACATGCATACACTCATACATTGAGAACAATGCATGAGATAAGTGTGGGGGGAGGTTTTACTAACATACTAACATAGGTAGAAACTAACAAAAATTTGCCTTAAAAAAAAAACTTATAAAAAGGACAATATTTTGACTTATCTTTTAAAAGAAATCCAAGTTAGTTTTAAGGATTAGGAAAATCATGATTAGGATTTCTAAAAACTTGGTCAAAATAAATAAATTGTTTAATTTTTAGATATAGGAGGAGAAATTGAATTAGTAATTAGTCTTGATTTTTACCTTAATGAAATGTGCATACCTAATGCATATCTAGGATTCTAAGACAAAGACCTTTGTGCCTCATAATAAAAAAAAAGAAAAAAGAAAAAAAATCAAATCACTAATTAAGCTGGATACATGTGCCTAAAGAAGCATAAGTATTCACGCCTAAAGGTGAGTTTATAAATAAAATGTCCTTAGTTTTGTGGCCTAGTTCACTCGAATTTGAGTCCGTGGGTGATTTCTCACCCGGTGCCCTAAAGCCGACCGGTTTGGGAGTCATTGACTTTAAGTTCGTTACATGGGTGGATAAGAAAGCCTAAGGAAACTAAGAAATATTATATATGTATTAACACATCTAATAGTCAATTATTAGGTATGAGGGCCTCAAGAAGCCTTGATACTTACACGAAAGAAAATTAGATGAGTTATATATATTAAAAAAATAAAATAAAATAAAATAATAATCACAATAATAATAAAGAGGCATGAGAGTCCAAGTTAAGGAATTCCTAAATTCACAAGGGTGCATATGACTTTAAGGTAACAAAAAAGACTATACAAAAATTCAATTTTGACCCTTACCTAAAAAGGAAAACAATTTACTATATAAAGACTAAGTTTAAGAATGAATAAAAATGATAACCCTAAAACTTATAGACTACTTAGTCTCTTCAAACGTATTTCAAATATTTTTCTTTTTATGGATTTTGTGGGTGTAATCCGCTGAAAACCCTCACGAGACAACACTCGTCCTCTAGGGTAACGTAGGGGTTTAACGGCTTGTTGCACGTGCTAAGTGCAATCGTGATTCCTACGAAAGTGAGTTAGCTAGTTTAGTTTTCTTTTTCTTTTTGATTTTACTCGAGGACGAGTAAAAAGATAAGTGTGGGGGTGTGATAGGTAGTAAAAAGTGCATATTTTTCAATACATTTACATCATATTTTCATATTATTCCTATAATTCTGCACATTTACTAATATTTTATTATTTATTGTGTGCAGGCCTTGAGAAATAAAAATAAAGGAATAAAGCCTTAAAAGAAGCCCAAAAGCCCATATTCAAGCCCAATGCAAAAGTTGCAATTATCAAATGTCAAAGTTGCAATTACTAAGGGCAATAGTTGCAAATACTAAAAGAAGAGGGAAGGATAGACTTCTATTCAACCCTAAATACTTGCAGGATGAGGATAAAAGCCAAAGAAAGAGAGTGCGAGGATGAAATTCGTTTTGGAAGAGATTTGGATCTAGGGTAACTTGCTTCCCAAGTTATCCCAAAAATTCAAAATAAAGAGTCGAGATACAACTTCCAGAAGGATAAACCCAGATGGACGGACCAGAGGAGGCCACGCGCGAAAGCACGTGACCAGGGAGCCAGCTAAGGCCGCGAAAACGCGGCCCAAGCCGCGTTTCCGCGGCATTTGGATGAGTCCGGGTACCAGTTTTCTTGGTGGAGTAGTATTGGGACTCTATCTCCTTCTGCACCTATAAATACCCCTACAGAGCAACAGAGAGGGGCGACCAGCGAACTACAGAGCTAAATCTAGGGTTTTTAGGCTAGTGGTAGTTTAGGTTTTTATTTTTCTTTTTTGTAATTTTTATTTTTATGTAACTGAGAGTAGAGGATGCTTTCATGGAGGAAGGAGTTCATGCTTGTACTGAGGTGACATCGGTGTAAGTCAAACTTTTCTTCCATTGTTAATAAAATCTACTCAAGTTTTATTCTTGTTCTTCTATTCTTGTTTTATTTTATTGTTTCTCTCTAATGTCTTGCAAACCATGAGATCTGATCGCTTCGAGACTGCTTAGCCAAAGAAGTGCCCTTGATGGCCTATGGTGATGAACAGATCCTATATCCCATACTTGAATGCCTTCAAAGACAAGGTAAGGTCGTTGCAAACGGATCAAAGGTAAACAGGGCAGAAGAGGTAGGTATGTGTTTTTTTAGTTTATAATTTTCTTTTCTTTCTTTAGTTTAGATAACCAACTCCACATCTCTCCAATTTCTTTCACACTTCTCATTGTAAATACCATTGTAAATAACAAAATATAAAAAAGAGATAACTTGCTTAATAAGCTTCCATCGCTAGTCCCTCCCTGAGGATCACGACCCGCATAGCCATTGCTACAGCGGATTAGAATTGAGCACCTTGCACATCTCTATTTCTATATCTAAAATTCCATATTTTGTGTGCAGGTGAAACTTCAATCAGCAACTCTCCTTGTCTCCAAAACATGGTGGTCCTGTCCACCAAACATCCCTTGAAAGTGATGCATCCAATTGATTTCCATGAAGCTCGGAACGCATCCACTCCAAGGTACGGCAACTCTCACGTCATGTGAGAGCCCACACCTACATCATAAATAAGAGGGGTGGTCTTTGCTACCCATATCTTCTTGGGTCCATGGGAGTTAGTACCTTTTCTAACCCAAACTAATTTATTTGCTAAATTTACATTATGTAATCTATCAAAACAAAATTTAGCAAGGTGGCCCATACGTCCACAATGTGTACAAGTGTACACATGAGCATACATGTGATGGTGTCCCTGAGGAGCATGTGTATGCCGTGGAGGGTGTGCATGCATAATAGATGGAACTTGCTTCTTTCGAACCAAGGATTCCAAGCGTGTATGGTTCATGGCACATTGGCTCATAGTGGAGCCCAAACAATCTACTCTCTTCTTTAACAAACCAATATCATCATTAATCCTAGAAGAAGAGGTACATGCAATAGGTAGACTAGATGAAGAAGCTACACTAGCATGGCAAACATGTGCATCAATCTTATGTTGCAAAACAATGTTTTTCTCTAAACAAACATTTAAATTATTTGAAATAGAAATTATTTTATTTTTCAAAGCAACATTCTCCTTTAAAACAAAATCAACTTTTGAAGACAAATTTTCATTTTTCTTAAAAAATGTTTCACAATCATTTTATTTTTTAAAAAATCATTTTCTTTAAGTGCAAGATCAAGTTGAGATTTTAATGAATCCCTTTCATTAGAAATCTGCTCTTTCTCTTGCAAAACAATATCAAGTCTAGCAATCAAATTTTTATTTTCATTATTAATGCCTAGACTTTTCTTTTTCAAAACTTTATATTTTTCTATTAATTTTTCACACACAATAGATAGTTCTTCATTTAAAGCATGGGCATCAACATGATTATCACATGAAGAACTAAAGCAATCATCACTATCTAAGTGGGTTTCTGATTGTACCTCAAGGGAGTCATTCCCTTGGACCATGAAGCATTGTGAATCGGATTCTCCACTAGTCTCCTCTTCTTGGACTTGAATTTGAAGCTTTGAGGTGGTGGTTATGGTTGTCAATTTGTTCCACACTGCAAAGGCGGAATTAAGGTTAGAAACACGTATAAGATAATCTTTAGATAATGTGCTTCTAATAGCCTCAAGGGCTTGTGCATTGGCCCTTATATGATCACCATTACCAAGATAGCATTTCTTGGTAGCGGCAAGAAAAACATGCAAGCCTAGGGTCTTCAAATACATGGACATCCTGTACTTCCAAACAACAATGTTGGAAGGGTCAAAACTAGGTGGGGTCATGAAGTCCATGGTATAAACTATATGTGTGCAAACAAGCAAATGCAAACAATAGATTAGCAAATAAGGATATCACTCCTAGGATGTTAAGCCTAAATATCAGGAGCGTAGGCTCTTATACCAATTGAAAAACATCTAGAGGGGGGGTGAATAGGTGTAAGTGCTAATCTAGAAAACTAAGTGCGTTAAATGCGGAAGTTTAAAACAAATTGTAACACACTCAATACAACACAACAAGTGTAGCCGAATTCCCCGTGAAGGGCTCTGGACTAACTCCTCTTGATTCCCCTTGAAATGGGTTGAGGTGCTATGTGAAGCTCTTGTTGGTTAAGTATGAGTGAGGCACACAAACAACCAAGTATATAATATGAATAAGTAATATGAAAATATGCAAGGCACAAATGCAAGCAATAGAGATGATATGAAATGTATTGATTGAAGATGCTTTGCACAAAATAAAGAGAGGAAGAGTTAGAGAGACAATGGATCAAACGCTAAGACAAGATATGTTTCGAGATTCGAGCCCCTAGCTCTACATCCCCGCCTTCACCACCGTGAAGGATTTCCAATCTACTATCTCCCACCAAGGGAACCTTCACTGAGAAGGATTTGCTACAACTCTAGGAGTACCAAACTCCTCTCTCAAACAACCACCTCACAACCGAGGGGTAGGCCCTTAGCCAAACAACCAACACCTCTACCTAAGAGGGTTACAACCACCAAGCTCCACCTCACACAAGAGGGAGCAAACACCAATCCTCAACCTCTACCAAAGAGGGAGCAACCCAACAATGAAAGGGTTTTTACAACAAGTGGTGACAAGGACCACAAACTCTCTTTTCCACAAAACAAAGATCCTAATAGATTAGGATAGATAATATAGCTCAAGTGTGGAAAAAAACTAAGTGTTTTTGAACAAAGAAATACTCTTGGGAAAATACCAAATAGATATGGAGATATTAGATCAAAAACAAATTCCCAAAACCTAATTTCTTAGAAATACCAAAACACTTAAAACAAATAAAATAGATCTTTTTGGCACAAAAACTATTTTGAAAACTTGTTTAAAACACTAAGAAAAGCTTTTGAAATTCTGCTCAAAAATCTGGTTAAAACAATGAAGAGGTGGGGTATTTATAGCCCCAAAAGAAAACTAGCCGTTAGGCTGATCTGTCAGTCTGACAGACCTGCGGTCGACCGCCAATGATCGAAAATCTGACCGTTGGAGCCCTCGGTCGACCGACCGATCGATCGACCGTGCCATGTGCCAGCCAGACGTGTACAAGGCTGTGCACGTCGGTCGACCGTTCGGTCGACCGGCTACTGGTTCGGTCGATCGTGTGCGGTCGACCGACCTAGCCTTTCAGGCACAGAACTGGGTCAGAAACTGGGTAAAAAACAATTATGTTAAAAATTTATTTATCTCTTCTAAAATCCATAAACTTGTTTTAACATTTTATATAGAAAAACAAACTTGTGATAAAATTTCAAGACATATATCAACAAATTAAATCATTTTTGTGTCTTGAAATCTTATCAAAAACCAACACTTGTATTTTATCAAACTTGTATTTTTCAATAGGAAATCTGATTTTCCTAAAACTTATTTAAATACAAAAACATGATATTTTAAACACATTTAAGTATATTGCATATGGACATAGGTCCAATATACATGAAACAAGTTATATCATAGTTTTTGTCTTTAATTCCATAAAATATGTTTTGTAAAAAAAATACCAAAACATAAAACACATGAATAGATAAGTCAAACTAAGTTTGTATAAGAGGTTAAGCATGCATGTATATAGAACATATCTAATATACATAAACCAATTAAACTTGTTTGATCTACTATTCATGAAAACACATATCAAAACAAAATGTGTGTGTACTGTGCACTTGAGCATATCAACTATACCAAGCTTTACAAATAGATCTAAAACACACTAAACTAAACTAGGATACCTAAGTCTTATTGACGATCTTCATCTTCAAGGCGACTCGATCCACAAACTCCGTGATCCATGAGCTAGGCAAGGTATGATCTTGATGCTTTGGCCCTGGAATCACCATAAAAAGCTTCTAAACTCCTTTGTTGAAGCTAATCACCAATTAATATCTTGTTACATGATCTGAGACTTAAAGTCACAAGAATATTAGTAAACATAATTACATGAGTTAATCATCATCAAAACTAGAGTGGAAGGCCTTTGGCCAACATTCCATGAATTATTCAATGATCTAAAGAATGAAAAACTGAAAAATAAAGTTTTATCAAAGGAAAATGAAAAACTTTTCAAAGAAAATTCATGTTATGTTTCTTCTATAAATTCTCAAAAAGATGATTTAAAAAAGTAATATCATCATTGAAAAAGGATAATGAGAAATTTATAAAAGAAAATATTTTTCTTAAAAAGGAAATTGTGTCTTTAAATGAAAGGATTTCTGTATTAGATAAAGATATGTTAGTTTTTAAAATGAAATATGAAGAGATTTTGAAAAATGTGACTAAGTTCAATCAAGGAAAAGAAAAATTGAATGATTTATTATCTTATCAAAAGATGTCACATAATCATTATGGTCTTGGATTTGTTGAAAAATCTTCATATGCTAATAATTGATTGAGGCTAAACCTGCACAAAAAATACGAGATTATAGAACTTAAGAAAGGAATGTGCAAGTGCTCAATTCTTCCGCTATAGCAAGTGGCTATGCGGGTCGTGATCCATAAGGAGGGTTTGCGATGGAAGCGTTACAGTTTTATTGAAATCTTATGAAAATAAGCGAAGGTTCTTCTTTGTTTTTAAAGTTAAGAAAAAGAAAAGAAAGTTGTTAAAGTTAAGAAGAAAGCGGGAGATGAAGAAGGTGAAAAATCAGAAACCGAAAGAAAGCGACAAAGTACAAATGAAGTGGAAAGAAGAATGAAAACGATTTGGAGGAAGTGGTGTTTGTGATTTAGTTTACAGAAATGAAAGAAAAGAAATAAAAACAATTGCTTACCTTCTTTTCGTCAAAAGCTTACCTCGAGTTTTCAGCAACGATTTTACCTTGAAGTGGAGGCATTCAGCGCATAGCCCATAAGATTCGAGTGTTGGTCTTCGTCCACATTACATCATCAAGACTAATTCAAGAATGAAATGATACAGAGAGAGACTCTATTCCATCGTCATGAGCTATCGGTGGCACTCGCAATGGCAAGGCTCTTTCGATGCTTCTAGACTCACTTGGAAGACGATTGCACGAAAAAGAAGAGTAAAATAAAAAAGAAGAAGAAGAAGAAGAAGACTAAATAGATGTGCATACACAAAAAGAACACCGATTCGATTCTATTACAATCAAAGAAAAGAAATAAGTCTTACACCGGTGTCACTCCAGCTCAAGCTTCAGTCTTGTTCTTCGATGCAAGTCGATCTCCTCTGAATTACATAGATGAAAACTAAAATTACATAAAAAGAAAGACTAAAAACCTAAACTAAGAAATGAAAACTAAGCTAAATCCTAACTCTGCATTCGTGTCCATTTTCAGTGCAGCAAATGCCTTTTATAGGCAAAAACCCTAACAACCAAGATCCTGGGGAGGTCGGGGGAGTTCACGCTCCCCGTAACTTCCCAAGATTGCCACAGAAACGCGGCTTTTGCCGCGTTTCTGCGGCAAGGGTGTGGCCAGGTGGCCACACCCTGTTGGGGGTCTTCCCAGTGTCTCCCTCTTACTTTATCTGGAGTTGGTTTTGCAGTTTGGCTCCGAGATTTTGTAGAAATAGCCTTGGATTCTTGGCTTTAACCGATCGATCCTGAGAGGATTCTTCTCAACCGGTTTCAACCTCTTGATTTTGTCCTGATTTATTATGTGCGAATTAATTCTGATTTAATTCAGAATTTTTGTTGGGCTTTGGGCTCATTCTCTTCAACTCCTTAAAGACTGGGCCTGCAAATAAATTAAACAAATAATTAGGACAATGCAGGCTTTTATTCTAAAATAAGTATGGAAATGTGACATTAAATATGCAACATTAGTGACCAATCACACCCCCATACCTATTTTGCTCGTCCTCGAGCAAAACAACTAAATTATACTAAGAATTATTAGACCACTTTCGCAGGTCGCGCGATTGCACTGAGCATGTGCAACAAGCCGTTAAACCTCTAGGTTTCCCCTAGAGGACGAGTTTTGTCTCGTGAGGGTTTTCAGCGGATTACACCCACAAAATCCATAAAGAAAGGGAAATAAAGAGTTAGTATTTTCGAAAAGCATTTTGAAAGAGAAAAATATTTGAAATATGATTGTAAGATCTAAGCAATCTATAAGTTATAGGAAACCTGAATTTTTTATTCCTAAACTTAGTCTCTATTCAAAAATTTGTTATCAATCAAAGTAAGGAGTCAAATTGTACTTCTCATCTAGTCTATTACTTTACCCTAAGTCATATGCACCTTGTGACTGTGAAAATTTTGACTAAGGGTTCATTAACTCTAACTCTTATGCCTTACTTATTTATATATATACTTTTACTTTTTTTTGTGGTATTATTCCTTAAATCTATTAGGCTTTCTAATCTGCCCATGTAACGAGCCTCTAATCGATGACTCCCAACCAAACGGTCTTAGGGCACCAAGTGAGAAGACACCCCTTGGACTTAAGGACTCGAGCAGACAAGGCCACAAAACTAAGGATTTATTATATGAACCTCTTTTAGGCGTGAATACTCATGCTTTATTAGGCACAGACACCAGCTTAATCAGAGGATCTAATCATCTTTCGCATAAATACTAAGGCTTGCTTAGGCCAAAGCACCTAGCTAATCAATAATTAGACTTATTCATTTTTTTTTCAAACTTATCTAATTATCTTTCGCATAAATACTAAGGCTTGCTTAGGCCAAAGCACCTAGCTAATCAATAATTAGACTTCTTCATTTTTTTATATATATATATATTTTTTTATAAGGCATAAGAATCTTTGTTTTTGAACCCTATGTGTGTAAGTGTATGAAGTATGCATATTTCATCAAGGTAAAGATCAAGACTAAATTACTTTGACAAGTTATCTTCCTAACCCTAAAAATCAAACAAATTATCTTATTTTGACCAAGTATAAGAAATCCTAATTTGGATTTTCCTATTCCTTAAAATTAACTTAATTTCTTACAAAAATAAGTCAAAATATTGTTTCTATTTTTCAAAAAGTTTTTTTTTTTAAAAGTAAAGAAAAATGTCAAATTTTTTTTTATTTTTTATTTTTTTTTAAAGAAAAAGAAAAGTTATGTTAGACCCTCCCCCACACCTATCTCATGCATTGTCCTCAATGTATGAATTAATGCATAGATGCATGAAAAAGAAGAAAGGGAAGGAAAATGTTACCTTAAGGTGGTGGTTCCGGTGGTGGTCTGATTGGTCCACGAAACATGGCCCAATCAACTTTTCTTGGGTCTCGAAGGAACCCACCAGCACTATCTTTAATATGACCCACTAAAAAGATAAATCCATTAAGGATATTTATTAAATATTTGACCCCATCTAATTTCCATATTCCATAACTATTTCGGAGTCAAATTTGTCAACCACCTCGTCCCAGAATGGAGTATGAAATGATAGAATGGTTGACTTGGACTCGGGAAGGACAGGAACTAATACCGACTCAGGAAGGTGACTTAAGTCAAGTAAAGGTTCAGGAGTCGAAATTGGTTCAGAAATTGGGTCCAAGTCAAGAAATTGAAACTCCAGTCCACATGTATTTTTTAACAATGGAATATGACCTAATGTGGGTGATTCCAGTTCAGAAATGATAGGTGGAGGAATCAAAACTGACTCTAGAATATTATTCAAGTTTGGTAACAAAACGGGAGTCAAGATTGATTCAGAAAGTTGAACTGGATCACAAATTTGAGAATCTAGGTCACATATCTCATTGAGTTCAATATCAAAAAATGGAGAACTTGCCAATTTATCCATGGGATTTTCAAAATTGTAAAGTTGGTCAAGTTCAACATGATCCTCAAAGATGGGTGATTCAATTTCTTTATGAATTGGTACAGGATCCAATGTTGACTCCGGGAAAAGATTGAAGTCAGGTGAAGATACCGGAGTCATAATCGAATCAGGAAATAGAATTGAATCACTAAATTGGGGTTCAGGATCATAATCATTTTCAAGTTCTATTTCAGGAAAAGGAAAACTAGCCAAACTATCAATATCATTTGGAGTTTGGGTAAGTTCACATGGTTGTTCTGAAATGGAATCTTGATTTCCAAAACTACATGACTCTTCGGCTTTAACAGAATAGTTAGTGACATCAGGACGGTGGGAACGTAGAGATTCGACCATCATATCTATGTCACGATTACGAGTGTTTTGAGCCTGAGTCATGGCTTCAAGCATCTTTTCATAGTTGATATGTTCATTGTTTGATGAAAAGATGAAGAATTGTCTTGGAAGTGGTAGTGAAATTGTGAGTCCATCAGATTTTAGGATTTGTGTTTGGACTCACGCATACTCATTTCCATAATTGATGGTTTCCTATTTGGACGGGTGGAACTGAGTATGACTCTTGGAAATATTGTGGACTAGGTGGAGAAGAAGGACAAGGTGGTTGGAAATTATGCTCGGGGGAGGTGAATCCCCACTGACTCGGTGAAGAGTTAAAATCATTATGGAAATTATAGTTATTAGATGGGGGGTATGGGTCATATTGATTCAGATAAGACCAATCCGGCACACTAGGTTGGTTAAAGTCGTGATATGCCGGGTTGGTAATATCCGAAAATGAACTTGGTGTGTAATATTGATTATCATTAAAGTTGAAAGAATTATTATTATAAGCCATATCACACAATAGAATACACACAAAAAAGAAAGATAAGCAAACAAATAAACAAACAAGAAAGAAAAAATTCTAACCTAAGTTAGGGTAGACCTAGACCTAGACGACTCCTAACTGGTTAGACTGTCCACGGGAGGTTTAATGTAGACTTTGACCACAAGCTAATCAGCAAGGTCAGGGCAAGGTTGGTGGGAGGTTTTCCGTCAAAGACGTTCCTTAATTAAATAACCACCAACCTTCGGGCTTTCGGCCCTCAATCCCTTTCCTAGACACTGATTTTGCAGGAGTCAGATTCTAACATTTTTCCCCCTTAGGATAATCTCCTAATTGAGTCCGAGATGTCCCTAGGGCCAACGTCTACTCAATTTTAGTTAGGCTTGGTTAGTGAGTGCTTGGAATCTGATTTTTGGGCTAAGGAAGGGTGATTAAATCCCCACCTTATCTTGTTATGGGTTAGTGCCCTTAAAATAATTTTGTGCAAGTGTACAAGATATGTAGGATTCACTCAAAGCGATATAAACAACCAAGAAGTGAGTCCTATGCTAAATGCAATGCATACGTACCTTGCTCCAGCACTCTTCAACAGTAAAAGAAATGAATTGAAAAGACACGTGCCTAAATGCAAACGTCTAATCAATATTTTTACTTTATCAACAAAGTTTTGCTGTTGGTTCATTAGCAGGCTTATGTTATGGCATATAAAGAAAATAGAGTTGCAGAAAGCTAGAATTTTGCAAAGAAAGCTGCCCTGCAAAAGATGGTTAGTAGTGCACTCCTCCTTGCCGCAAAAAACGCGACAAAAGCAGCGAAAACGCGGCAATTCAGAGGGTCCTTGGTCTCTGTTTTTTTTGGAACAGAGACCCAAGACCACTTATATGTTTCTGCAATCCTTTATTTCTACTTTGCTTGCCCTGTAACCTGCAACAGAGAAGAACATTCGTTTAGTTCTAAAAAATTTTTAATAAAATTCAGATTTCAATAAAAACCGTTTTACCCTCCCCGGCAACGGCGCCAAAATTTGATTGAGGCTAAACCTGTACAAAAAATACGAGATTATAGAACTTAAGAAAGGAATGTGCAAGTGCTCAATTCTTCCGCTATAGCAAATGGCTATGCGGGTCGTGATCCACAAGGAGGGTTTGCGATGGAAGCGTTTACAGTTTTATTGAAATCTTATGAAAATAAGCGAAGGTTCTTCTTTGTTTTTAAAGTTAAGAAAAAGAAAAAAAAGTTGTTAAAGTTAAGAAGAAAGCGGGAGATGAAGAAGGTGAAAAATCAGAAACCGAAAGAAAGCGACAAAGTACAAATGAAGTGGAAAGAAGAATGAAAACGATTTGGAGGAAGTGGTGTTTGTGATTTAGTTTACAGAAATGAAAGAAAAGAAATAAAAACAATTGCTTACCTTCTTTTCGTCAAAAGCTTACCTCGAGTTTTCAGCAACGATTTTACCTTGAAGTGGAGGCATTCAGCGCATAGCCCATAAGATTCGAGTGTTGGTCTTCGTCCACATTACATCATCAAGACTAATTCAAGAATGAAATGATACAGAGAGAGACTCTATTCCATCGTCATGAGCTATTGGTGGCACTCGCAATGGCAAGGCTCTTTCGATGCTTCTAGACTCACTTGGAAGACGATTGCACGAAAAAGAAGAGTAAAATAAAAAAGAAGAAGAAGAAGAAGAAGACTAAATAGAAGTGCATACACAAAAAGAACACCGATTCGATTCCATTACATTCAAAGAAAAGAAATAAGTCTTACACCGGTGTCACTCCAGCTCAAGCTTCAGTCTTGTTCTTCGATGCAAGTCGATCTCCTCTGAATTACATAGATGAAAACTAAAATTACATAAAAGAAAGACTAAAAACCTAAACTAAGAAATGAAAACTAAGCTAAATCCTAACTCTGCATTCGTGTCCATTTTCAGTGCAGCAAATGCCTTTTTATAGGCAAAAAACCTAACAACCAAGATCCCGGGAGGTCGGGGGAGTTCACACTCCCCGTAACTCCCCAAGATTGCCGCAGAAATGCGGCTTTTGCCGCGTTTCTGCAGCAAGGGTGTGGCCAAATGGCCACACCCTGTTGGTGGGTTTTCCCAGTGTCTCCCTCTTACTTTATCTGGAGTTGGTTTTGCAGTTTGGCTCCGAGATTTTGTAGAAATGGCCTTGGATTCTTGGCTTTAAACGATCGATCCTGAGAGGATTCTTCTCAACCGGTTTCAACCTCTTGATTTTGCCCTGATTTATTGTGTGCGAATTAATTCTGATTTAATTCAGAATTTTTGTTGGGCTTTGGGCTCATTTCTCTTCAACTCCTTAAAGATTGGGCCTGCAAATAAATAAACAAATAATAGGACAATGCAGGCTTTTATTCTAAAATAAGTATGGAAATGTGACATTAAATATGCAACATTAGTGACCAATCAATAATCCATATAATTCTTTTGTAAAAAGAAAGTCTAATGATAGTTCAAAAAGAATGAAGAATAAGTTTATATGGATTCCTAAGAATTTAAGCATTATTGATAAAAATACTTATATTGCATCATACATTCATGATATATGTAATTCATGCAACAATGTGTATACTAACAGGTGGAAATCAAATTCAAATTGGGTTTGGTCTCCTAAAGGTTAATGCTTTACACTTATGATTGGTACCATCTACCGTTTATCTTTCAGGTACCATATAAGAAGTTGATGAGAACAATACTTTATATATACTTGTTATAATATTATTTGTGTAGGGGAGAACACCAATGTTTCTACATCTATTATAACCCATTTTCTGCAGGGGGAGAAAATATAACTTATTTTTTGCAGGGGGAGCATTTGTGCACACAAAGTGCCATCATCAAAAAGGGGGAGAATGTTGGAACTTGATTTTGATGAAGACATTTGTGAAGCCTATCACTTGGAGCTCTATTACAAGCCTAATTAAGAGTTCTTCATGATCAAGACTTCCCAAAGAGAGTTGCTAATGATATGTTTGTAATGATTAATTAGATCTTAGCCTTAGTAGTCGACCTGTTACTTCCTATAGTCGACTTATACTAGGTATAGTCGACTTGATGATTGGTCGCTAATGTTGCAAATTTAATATCATATGTCCATACTTATTATAGAATAAAAGCCTGCATTGTCCTAATAATTGTTTGATTTATTTGCAGGCCCAATCTTTAAGGAGATGAAGAGAAATGAGCCCAAAGCCCACCAAAATTCTGAATTAAATCAGAATTAATTCACACTCACTGAATCAGGGCAAAATCAAGAGGTTGAAAACCGGTTGAGAAGAATCCTCTCAGAATCGGTCGGTTAAAGCCAAGAATCCAAGGCCATTTCGTCAGAATCCGGGGAATAAATGAAGACACCAACTCCAGATAAAGTCAGAAGGATAAACCAGTGTCACCCACCAACAGGGTGTGGCCACCTGGCCACACCCTGGCCGCAGAAACGCGGCAAAAGCCGCGTTTCTGCGGCATTGTTGGGGAGTTAGAAGGAGCGTTTGCTCCCCCGATCTCCCCGGGATCCTGCACAGTGGGTTTATGCCTATAAAAGGCCAGTATCTGCGCTGAAAAATGGACGACATGCAGAGTTAGGGTTTAGACTAGTTTTCATTTCTTAGTTTAGGTTTTCTTTTTTTTCATGTAAATTGTATGTAGGCTTAGGTTAGATGATGATTCATGTAAGTAAGAGAGAGGCTGATGTTGAGAGTGACACCGATGTACCCTCCTCCTTTCTTCTATTGTTTCAGTAAGTAATAAAGGTAAATGCTTTGTTTTTATGTTCTGCTTTACTTTACTTTTCTTTTGCTTTCTTCTTCCTCCTTCTACTTTACCTCGTTTGTTTTTGTTGAGTTTACAAGTGAATTCTAAAGCACAAGTATAACGATGTTATGTGAGTGTCAACGATAGTTTATGAAGACGTTCTCCTCCTCAAGACGTATCACTTCATGCTTGTGCTAGACTTGATGATATAATGCGAACGGGGACTGAGCTCGGGCTTATGATCTATGCGTTGAACGCCTCCTAAACAAAGGTAGAACATGCAAAGGTTTTCAAGTAAGTCATCAATCAATCAAGGTAAGCTTTTGGTGGAAAGAAGGTGAGTAATTATTTGTATTTCTTTTCTTTTATTCTGTAAATTAAATCACCAACAATACCTCTTCCAAATCACTTCTTTCCCACTTCTTTGTAAATAATCATTTGTACATAATCACTTTCTTCGTTTTCTGATTTTCTCCACTTCTTTTTTTCATGTCATTTTTTTCTAACTTTAACTTTAACTATTCTTTCATTTTTATAACTTAAAACAAAGAAGAACTCTCGTTTGGTTTTCATAAAGATTTCAATACAAAATCTAGACGCTTCTATCGCAAAACCCTCCTTGTGGATCACGACCCGCATAGCCACTTGCTATAGCGGTAAGAATTGAGCACTTGCACATCTTCATTTTAAGTTCTATAATTCCGTATTTTTTGTGCAGGTTTAGCTTCAATCAAATTTTGGCGCCGTTGCCGGGGAGGGTAACGTCGTTTCTATGAAATCTGAATTTTATTGAAAATTTTTTAGAACTAAAACGAACTTTCTTCTCTGTTGCAGGTTAAAGGGTAAGCAAAGCAGGAAATTAAAGTGCAGTAACATATAAGTGGCCTTGGGCCTCTGCTCTAGAAAGCAGAGACCAAGTGCCTCTGCTTTGCCGCGGATCCGCGGCCAAAGCCGTGAAAACGTGGCAAAAAGGAGTGGACTACTAACTGTCTTTTTGCAGGGCTGCTTGCTTTGCAAATTGTAGTTTTTCTGCAACTTTACTTTTTCTTATATGCCATCACATAAGTCTGCTAAAAATCAACAGTAAAACATTTGTTGAAAAGATAAAAAATTGATTAGATGTTTGCATTTAGGCACGTGTCTTTCAATTCATTTATTTTTACTGTTGAAGAGATGATGAAGCAAGGTACGTATGCATTGCACGTAGCATAGGACTCACTTCTTGTTTGATTTATATCGCTTTGAGTGAATCTTATTTATCTTGTACACTTGCACAAATTGATTTAAGGGCACCACCCATTAACAAGATAAGGTGGGGATTTAATCACCCTTCCTTAGCCAAAAAATCAGATTCCAAGCACTCACTAACCCAAGCCTAACATAAAATGAGTAGACGTTGGCCCTAGGGACATCTCGGACTCAATTAGGAGATTATCCTAAGGGGGAAAGGTGTTGGAATTTGACTCTTGTCAAATCAGTGTCTAGGAAAGGGATTAAGGGCCGAAAGCCTGAAGGTTGGTGGTTATTTAATTAAGGAACATCTTTGACGGAAAACCTCCCACCAACCTTGCCCTGACCTGGCTGATTAGCTTGTGGTCAAAGTCTGCATTGGACCTCCCGTGGACAGTCTAACCAGTTAGGAGTCGTCTAGGTCATAGGTCTACCCTAACTTAGGTTAGAATTTTTTTCTTTTTCTTGTTTGTTTATTTGTTTGTTTTCTTTCTTTTTTTTTGTATTCCATTGTATGATATGGCTTATAATAATAATTTTCCATCTTTAATAATAATCCATATTACACATCGAATTCTTTTTCGGATATTACCAACCGGGCATATCATAACTTTTAACCAACCTAGTGTACCGGATTGGTCTTATCCGAATGAATATAACCCTTGCCCCCATCGTATGACTATAATTTGCAGAATGATTTCAACTCTTCACAGAGTCAGTGGGGATTCACCTCCCGAGCATAATTATCAACCAACTTGTCCTCCTTCTCCACCTAGTCCATAATATTTTCAAGATTCATACTCAGTTCCACCCGTCCAAAATAGAAAACCATCAATTTTGGAAATGAGTATGCGTGAGTCCAAACACAAATCCCAAAATCTGATGGACTCACAATTTCACTACCACTTCCAAGACAATTCTTCATCTTTTCATCAAAACAATGAACCTATCAACTATGAAAAGATGCTTGAAGCCATGACTCAGGCTCAAAACACTCGTAATCGTGACATAGATATGATGGTCGAATCTCTACATTCTCACCGTTGGACCAGTTCTGATGTCACTAACCATTCTGTTAGAGCCGAAGAGTCCTGTAGTTTTGGAAATCAAGATTCCATTTCTGAACAACCATTTGAACTTACCCAAACTCCAAATTTTGAAAAAGATATTGACAGTTTAGCAAGTATCCTTTCCTGAAATAGAACTTGAAAATGAATATGATCCTGAAACCCCAACTGAGTGATTCAATTCTACTTCCTGATTCAATTATGACTCCGGTATCTTCACTTGATTTCGATCTTTTCCCTGAGTCAACGTTGGATCCTATGCCTATATCATCATGAATAAATGAATCCCCCATCTTTGAGGATCAATTGAACTTGACCAATTATACAATTTAAAAATCCTGTTGACAAATTGGCAAGTTCTCATTTTTTGATATTGAACTCAATGAGATATGTGACCTCGATTCTCAAATCTGTGATCCAGTTAACTTTCTGAATCTATATTGACTCCTGTTTTGTTACCAAACTTGAGTATATTTTAGAGTCAGTTTTGATTCCTCCACCTATCATTCCTGAACTGGAATCACCCATATTAGGTCACATCCCATGTTAGAAAATACATGTGGACTTGAGTTTCAACTTCTTGACTTGGACCCGCTTCTTGAACCAATTGGACTCCTGAACCTTTACTTGACTTAAGTCACCTTCCTGAGTCGGTTATTAGTTCCTGTCCTTCCTGAGTCCAAGTCAACCGTTCTATCATTTCATACTCCATTCTGGACGAGGTGGTGTGACAAATTTGACTCTGAAATCAGTTATGAAATTTGGAAATTAGATGGGGTCAAATACTTAATAAAATCCTTCATGGATACACAATCTTAATGGTTATATTAGAGATATTTCTGGTGGGTTCCTCTGAATCCCACGAAAAGTTGATTGGGCAGCGTTTCGTGGACCAATCAGACCACCACCGGAACCACCACCTTAAGGTAACACTTTCCTTCCCTTTCTTTTTTCATGCATCTATGCATTAATTCATACATTGAGGACAATGCATGAGATAGGTGTGGGGGAGGGTCTAACATAACTTAGGTTT
>JAVJIF010025231.1:0-81291 GCA_038442645.1 Agave tequilana | reverse complement strand
TTATATTTGAAGAGACTAAGTAGTCTATAAGTTTTAGGATCCTCAATTTTATTCATTCTTCAAACCTAGTCTTTATAAAGTCAATTGTTATTTATTTTAGGTAAGGATTAAAATGAATTTTTAATATAGTCTTTTTCGTTACCAAAAGTCATACGCACCCTTGTGAATCTAGGAATTCCTTAACTTGGACTCTCATGCCTCTTTATTATTTTTATAACATCATCTAATTTTCTTTCGTGTAAGTATCAAGGCTTTTGAGGCCCTCATACCTAACTAATTGACTATTAGATGTGTTAATATATATATTTTATTTATTTATTTTTTTTGGCATGTATAACTCATCTAATTTTCTTTCGTATAAGTATCAAGCTTCTTGAGGCCCTCATACCTAAACTAATTGATTATTAGATGTGTTAATACATATATTATATTTCTTAGTTTCTTAGGCTTTCTAATCCACCATTGTAACGAACTTAAAGTCGATGACTCCCAAACCGTTGGCTTTAGGGCACCAGGTGAGAAAACACCCCGCGGACTCAATTCGAGTGAACTAGGCCCAAAACTAAGGACTTTATTTTATTTACTCACCTTTAGGCATGAATACTTATGCTTCTTGAGGCACATGTATCAGCTTAATGGTATTTTTTTTTTTTTTTTTTTATGAGGCACAAGGTCTTTGTCTTAGAATCCTAGATATGCATTGGTATGCACATTTCATTAAGTAAAAATCAAGACTAATTATTTATTCAATTTCTCTCCTATACCTAAAAATTAAACAATTTATTTATTTTGACCAAGTTTTTAGAAATCTAATCATGATTTCCTAATCCTTAAAACTAACTTAGATTTCTTTCAAAAAATAAGTCAAAATATTTCCTTTTTATAACATTTTTTTTTTTTATATATTACATACCCTTCCCCCACACTTGTTTCATGCATTGTCCCTAATGTATGAATGAAATGTATGCATGCATGGAACTGGCAGAAGATACAATTACCGATACAGTGGGTCGGAAGACCCATGGCCACATTAACTTTCGGTACCGACTCCAAAATATCTTAAGACGTTGACCATTTACCTTGAATGCATTGCCATTTTTTGGGATCGTAGATCTCTATGGCTCCGTGTGGAAAACACCGTCTTAACAATGAATGGTCCTGTCCATCTTGACTTCAATTTGCCGGGAAAGAGATGAAGTCTAGAGTTGTAAAGTAAAACTTTTTGTCCTTGGACAAAAGTTTTTCTCGTGATGAATTTATCGTGAAAACCTTAACTTATCCTTCGCAATCTTTCGCATTCTCGTATGCATCATTCCTCAACTCCTCTAGTCAGAAAATTTGTAATTTTCGAAACTCACCGGCTCTATCTAAATCGAAATTTAGCTGCTTTAATTGCCCATAGGGCCCGGTGCTCTTAGCTCGACAGGAAGGTGGCAAGCCTTTCCAAAGACTAGTCTATAGGGAGACATTCCTAGAATCGTCTTGTAGGCAGTCCTATATGCCCATAGGGCATCCACCAGTTTGATGGACCAGTCCTTCCTATTCTGATTCACAGTCTTCTCCAAAATGAGCTTGACTTGTCTATTAGAAAACTTCTACCTGCCCGCTTAGTTGAGGATGGTAGGGCGTAGACAACTTGTTGAGTAATGGCATATTTTCGCATAAGAGCTTCAAAAGTTCTATTGCAAAAATGTGTGCCATTGTCGCTAATGATGGCTCGAGGGATTCCAAAGCGTGAGATGATATTATCTTTCAAGAATTTGACAACAACTTTGTTGTCATTTGTCTTGCAAGGGACAGCTTCTACCCACTTCGACACATAGTCTACGGCCAACAAGATGTATTGGTGCCCAAACGAATTAGGGAAGGGTCCCATAAAATCAATGCCCCATACGTCGAAAAGTTCTACTTCTAGAATGGGATTTAGGGGCATCATATTTCGTTTGGAAATTCTTCCTATCATTTGACATCTTGTGCAAGTCTTGCAATACTCAAATGCATCTCTAAACACAGTGGCCAATAAAAGCCACTTTGCAGAATTTTCTCGGCAGTTTTGCGGGGACCAAAATGTCCACCGCAAGCGAACTCATGACAAAAAGCTAGCACGCTTCTAGTCTCCTCGTCGGGGACACATCTCCTAATTATTTGGTCGCTACAATATTTGAAAAGATAAGGATCTTCCCACATGTAATACCGAACTTGAGACAAGAATCGGTATCTATCCTGTTTGGACCAACTAGGTGGTGTTTGGTTTGTGACTAAGTAATTTACTATGTCAGCAAACCAAGGTTCCTTAGAGATGGCTAGAAGTTGCTCATCGGGAAAATTGTCATTGATGGGCAGCTCGACAGAAGGTGCGTTGGGCACACGAGAGAGATGGTCAGCTACGACATTTTCGACACCTTTTTTATCTCGAATTTCGAGATCAAATTCTTGAAGTAGAAGGATCCAACGAATGAGTCGGGCCTTCGCATCTTTCTTAAGCATAAGGTATCGCAGAGCAGAATGGTCAGTGAAGATCGTGGTCTTAGTCCCAAGTAGGTATGGACGGAATTTCTCCAAAGCGAACACTACTGTCAAGAATTCCTTCTCGGTGGTAGTATAGTTCATTTGGGCCTCATTAAGCGTCCTACTCGAATAGTAGATCACGTGCTGCTTATTGTCCTTACGCTGTCCTAAGACAGCACCTATCGCAAAATCAGAAGCGTCACACATGATCTCAAAAGCTTGGACCAGTCCGGAGGTGAGATGATAGGGGCAGATATAAGTTCCACTTTCAATTTCTCCCAAGCACTATGGCACCTATCATCAAAGATGAAGGACACGTCCTTAGCTAGAAGGTTTGTAAGGGGTCTAGCAATTTTGCTAAAGTCCTTAATGAACCTACGATAAAATCCGGCGTGTCCTAAAAAGGATCGAATGTCCTTCACGCATCGAGGAAGTGGAAGTTTCGCAATGATTTCCACTTTGGCCTTGTCTACCTTAATCCCTTCCCTAGATATCTCATGACCTAGGACAATCCCTTGTTGCACCATGAAGTGACACTTTTCCCAATTGAGGGTCAAGTTCTTCTCGGTGCACCTACTCAGCACTAGCTCCAAATGATGGAGACACTGGTCAAATGAATTTCCATAGACTGAGAAGTCGTCCATGAAAATCTCTAGGAAACGCTCGACCATATCAGAAAACAAGCTTAACATACAATGTTGGAATGTGGCGGGGGCATTGCATAGGCCGAAAGGCATTCGACGGTAAGCAAATGTCCCAAATGGACACGTGAACGTTATTTTCTCTTGATCCTCCGGGGCTATAGGGATTTGGTTATACCCTGAATACCCATCCAAAAAGCAGTAATACTCATGACCTGCTAATCTATCCAACATTTGATCGATGAAAGGGAGGGAAAAATGATCTTTCCTAGTGGCTGCATTCAACTTACGGTAGTCTATGCATACTCTCACCTTGGTAGGCAATCGTGTTTGCACTAACTCATGTTTGTCGTTCTCTACCACTGTAAAGCTAGACTTCTTAGGGACCACGTGCATTGGGCTAACCCATTCGCTATCGGAAATGGAATAAATTATCCATTATCTAACAGTTTTACTATCTCGGCTTGTACAGCCTCCTGCATAAGTGGGTTTAGTCTACGCTGTGGATCCCTTTTCGGTCTAGTCCCTTCCTCAAGATGAATACGATGCTGGACTATCGTAGGGCTCAGTCCCTTAATATCTGCCATAGTCCAACCAATGGCTTCCCTATGTCTCCTAAGGGTTGCCAGCAGGTCCTCCTCTTGCCTATTGGTCAAATTAGATGCAACTATGACCGGTAACGTCTCTTGTTTACCTAGGTAGGCGTACTTAAGATGTTTGGGCAAGGCTTTTAACTCCAAAGAAGGAGTTGGCTCAATGGGTGGCGGTGTGATACTAGAATCTCCCATTTCTATAGAACTCAGATTTAATTCCCATTCGATCTCATCAAGGCTAAGATCACTTGTTTCTAACTCTTCCTCTTTCTCAGACTCAAATATGATCTCATCATTATGCTCACTCGTCATGTTCTCAATGGAGTTAACCTCAAAAGGTTGGTCGGTCACATCGTAGGGATGCTTACCTAGGTTGAAAACATTGACTTCCTGGTCATATCCCCAAAAGTCAGTCTCATGGAACCGTTTCTACAATTTATGATTGCATTAGCGGTTGCTAGGAACGGTCTTCCTAAGATAACGGGAGTTTGGGACCTAGGATTAGACACAGGTTGTGTCTCTAAGACAATGAAATCGACCGGGTAAATGAATTCTCCAACCCGTATGAGAACGTCATTGATCTCTCCCTTTGGAACTTTGATAGAGCGGTCAGCCAACTGAATAGTAACTTGGGTCGGGTTGAGTTCACCTAATCCAAGTTGTTGATACACGGAGAAAGGGAGCAAATTGATGCTGGCTCCTAAATCGAGGAGTGCTCGATTGATTTCGGCTCGACCTATGGTGCAAGAAATGGTGGGACAACCTGGGTCCTTATACTTGATAGGATCTGGTTGGACAGTAGCTCACTAATGTTAGTGGCTAGAAAAACCTTCTTAGGCACATTAGTCTTTCTTTTCTTGGTGCACATGTCCTTAATGAATTTGGCATAACTAGGGACCTGTTGGATTGCATCAAGAAGTAGAATGTTGAGCCTAACTTGATTGAACACCTCTAATAATTTCTCCATATGTGCATTGTTGTTGCTTCTAAGCCTATTTGGAAATGGAGCTATAGGCTGGTGCAACTGATCTGCTGACTTTTCAGCTTCAGTTTCCTTGGGACTGGATGGAGAAGGAGTGGAGCTAGATGGAATGGATGGCATGGATGGATCCGAAGGCATGGATACTTGATTATCAACTTGTTTTCCCGATCTGAGTGTATGGACCATATGACACTGATTTGGGTCTTGAGCCTCATTGGCTGGCCTAGGATTCCTAGGGTTAGGCAATGGTTGACTCGGTAGGGTACCCCTCTGTCTCTCTTGCTGGTTCATTGGAGCTCTATCCTACTTAGGACTTGAGCCAGAATGTCTTGGCTTTTGACTAGGGTATCCACCTTTCTTTCCAAATTTGAAAGTCTTGTCTCCATTTGTGAATTTGGAAAGACGGTGGAGGATTTTGACTAGGGAAATTTGTTGATAGGGCGGATTTTGGAAGTTGTTGGAGAATTTGGGCCTCACTTGATCATTATTGCTTGGGCCCCATGAAAAATTGGGATGGTTTCTCCAACCGGGATTGTAGGTGGGTGCATAAGGATTGTAGGCGGGCCTTGTGAAGGCCGCACTGTATGTTCGGGCAAGCTTTGATGCGCGATGAAAACAGGACATTCCTCGAACACATGGTTCATATCTTGACAATAAGTACAGCCCGCCGAAGATGTTGGGCTGACTTGGTTCACAGAGACTGGCTCTTTCGTTTCAAGAGCCTCTAATCTACGCATAACAGCAGCTAACTTAGCATCGGTTGCTACGTTGGCCTCAATGGAATGGATACCTCCTTTAGAAGAAGTAGGGTCATTAGTCCTAGATTTTTCAGGAGTAGGGTCCCATTGGATGGATTTTTCAGCTAATTCCTCAAACAATGTCCATCCTTCATCTTCATTCTTTTGCAGAAATCCTCCTTGACACATGGATTCTAACAGTGTTTTAGTAGAATAATCTAATCCATCATAGAGAACTTGGCAAAGTCGCCATTTCTCTATCCCATGGTGAGGACATTGGGCAAGGAGATCCTTAAAACGCTCGAAGTATTTCCAAAAAGGTTCATTGGCTGTTTGCTTAAACTGGAGGATATTCTTCCTAATCAGTGCAGTCTTGTGAACGGGATAAAATTTCTTTAAGAAGGCCTTAATGAAATTATCCAAGAAGATATAGAAACGGCCTCTAGACTGTAGAGCCATTTCTTTGCTAAATCCTTCAAAGCAAAGGGGATAAACCTAAGTTTGATAGCATCGTCTCCTAACTTAGGCATATTCATCATTTGACATACTTCTTCAAATTCCCTTATGAAGAAGTATGCATCCTCAGATTCAAGTCCATGAAATTTGGGAAGAGTGTTGATGTATTGTGGCTTGAGTTCATATGGGTCAACACTTTCGATAGTGAGCTAGATGCAAGAAGGAAGAGAGGTTCTAATAGGATAGAACCTATCTTGGAGTGACTGTGGTTGTGCCATGTGTGAGTCGGGCTTGAGCTCGGGTGGTGAACTAGTTCTAGTTAGCCTGGATGTGAGTGGGTCTCTCGACCAAGCGGTCATGCACAATCAGCAAACAAGTTCACCCAATCAATCAAAAAGAAAAAGAAAAACAAACAAAAATCCTATTCTAGGGTTATCCTTGACCTAGACGACTCCTAACTTTAGACTGTCCTTGGAGGTCTATTGTCGACGTCAACCACGAGCTAATCGGCCAGTTCAGGGCAAGACCGGTGGGAGGTTTTCCGTCAGAGACGTTCCTTAATTAAATAACCACCGTTCTTCGGGCTTTCGGCCCTCAATCCCTTCGCTAGACACCGATTTGGCAAGGGTTAATTTCGAACAACTTTCCTTCTTCGGTCAATCTCCTATTGAGTCCGAGTTACCTTAGGGCCAACGTCTAGTCAAGTTTTAATTAGGGTTAGGGTTGTGAGTGTGACTGGTATGATTTGTGGGCCAAGGAAGGGTGATGAATGTTGGCCCAAAGGCCCTTCACCCTAGTTTTGATGATGATCAACTCATGTAGTTATAGTTACTAATGATCTTGTGTTTAATTAGTGACAGATTCATGATCAAGATCTTAGTAGGTGCATAGCTCAACAAAGGATAAAAGAACAAGATTTGGAGCTTGCATGTGGTGATCCAAGGAGTTTTTGGATCAAGCTTGGACCAAGTCAAGAAGATGAGAAGCCTTCAAGGGAAGACTTCAAGAAGTTGAAGACTTGGGTCTAGGTATAGAATTTGTATTTTTATTTTAGTAAAAATGTAAAGGATAGATAGTTGGTGGATTGCTCAAGTTATATCACACACACACACTCTTGATAGAACTCTTGATTTAATTGATTTCATAAAAGATTTCTTTTTAGAAAAGAATTTTTATTTAGTAAAAGATTTCTTTGAGACAAAATATTTATCTTGGATTTTGGTATTTCAAGTTTACATATCTTATAACCAAAACCATACTTAGTGCTTATTGTCAAAAACTAGATATACATCTTAATTGTGTAGTGGATCATATCCATACACACTATGCTTTAAAATGAACTCAAATATCTTGTTTTTGTATTTGATGAAGATTTAGAAAAACAAGTTTGGAAAAACATGTTTTGGAAAAATACATTTTAGTTATTGAGCTAATATTTCCAAGTTACAAAAATAGACCAAAACATATATAACATGTCTTGATTTTGTGCAAGCATGTTTGTTCTTTCAAGTATATTGGTAAAACTATTTTTGTAGAATTTCTATGTATTTTTAGGATTTTATAAAAGATTTTTAAATCCTGTTTTCTGACCTGGAGACTGGCTGACAGGCCAAATCGGTCGACCGGACCGGTCGACCGATGTGCACAGCCCTGTGCACGTTGTCAGCACAGTGGCCGGTCGACCGGGTCGGTCGACCGACAAGAGAGCTTTGCTCTCTGGAAATATCAGTCGACCGGACCGGTCGACCGATAGAGAGAATGCACTCTGCTCCAGTGGATCGGTCGACCGAGCCGGTCGACCGGTGGCTGCAACGGTCAGAAAAATGACCGTTGGCCGGTCGACCGGCGGTCGACCGACAGCTCTGACAGAACCCTAACGGATCTATTTCTGGCAGCCTATATAAGGGGGTCTTGTCAATGTTTTGAGGTTAAGATTTTTGAGACTTCTTGAGCAGTTTTTCCCACTCATTTCAGAAGTTTTCTCCACAAATTTGAGAGCAAATATTTCCAATCAAAGAGAGTTTTTATCAAGAGAGTGTTAAAGTGATTTCTTGAGTTTTCCTCCATAGCTTTCTTTCCTTGATTTCTCACACTTCACTTGAGCATCCATAGACATATCTATCCTATAGGAAAGTGTTGTAGTGAGCTTTTGTAATGGTGATCAAGTGTTAGATCACCAAAGAGATTTCCTTTGTACTTTGAGGAAGCGGGCAAGTGTGCTCGTTGTGGTGTGGAGTTCGGTTGTGAACTCTTTGGTAGAGGTACGGCCTCGGCGAGTCGGTGGACTTGCGTGTGTACGGGACTTGGGAGTCCGAGGGTTTGTAGGTGTACGGCACCGAGGAGAGATCCATTGGGATCTTGCATAGTGGAAACCCTTCGTGTGTCGAAGGCGGGGATGTAGAGCAAGTGTGCTCGAACCTCGAAACAAACCCTTTGTGTTTGCGATTGCTTACTCTTCCCTCTTTCTCTTTTTGTCTCTATTTTATATCTTGCATTCAATTTATTGTGTTCATCTTATATATGCATGATATATACCCTTGTGCTTAATTGATATATAATTGCGTGGGATTGTTGTTAACACTAGTATTCAACCAAGAGAACCAACGCGGCACCTCAACCCATTCAAGGGGAATCTAGAGGAGCTTGTCCAGAGCCTCGCAAGGGGAATTCGGCAACACTCTTGTGTTATACATAAGTGTTTAATTAAAAGAAGTTTAATTTGGTCATCTTAGTTTTAATTCCGCATTATTTGTTCATAAGTGACCATTAGATTAGCCATCACCTATTCACCCCCCCCTCTAGGTGATATGTTCAATTGGTATCAGAGCTAGTGCTCTTGATAAGGGTCTAACAACCTAAGAGTTAAAGATCCTACATTTGGGCTAATCACAATATTTGTTGTACACACACACCTCACCATGGACTTTATGTCACCACCCACCTTTGATATTCTTAACATCCACATTTGGAAAGTTAAGATGTCATTATTCCTAAAAGCCCTAGGTTATAATGTATATCTTGCCACTACTAATAATGCTTATTGTATAGATGGTAAGAATCTTGAGGCTAATACAAAAGCCCTACATGCTTTAAAGAGCACCCTAAATGATGATTATTTATGTAGGGTTGCTAATATTGATTCGGCTTTTGTAGCTTGGAACATCATCACCTCCCTTGGCGAAAAGGATCTATATTATGCCGGGAGCGATTCGGACGTTGGAAGCAAACACCTCCAACACATGCTTTATGGTCCAAGGGGATGACCCCCTTGAGGTAACTTCCGAATCCGAGGATGATAATGTTATGTCATATGATGACCTTAATACATTTTGCCAATTATGCTTGAAAAATATGACATGAAAAAGAAAGAAATTAAAAATTTGAAAAAGGATATTGCTAGCATGCATGTAGATCATGATTCATGTAGAGATAACATTGCATGTTTAGAAAAAGATAACAAGATTTTGAAAAAGGAATTTGATTGCATGCTTAATGAAAATGATTCACTTAGGAATAAAGTCGCATGCTTAGAAAAAGAAAAAGAAGATTTGAAAAATGAGAATGTTTCCTTATTTTCTAAATTGAGTATTTTGTGTGAAGGAAACAATACTTTGAAAGAAAAGATTGATTTGGTGGAAAAACAAAAGGAAAGTATTTTGCAAGAAAATAAATCTTTAAAAAGAAAATTTGTTGAAAAAGAAAAAGATAATGTTTCTCAAAAGAAAAAGAAAAATGATTCTTCATCTCATCATGCCTTTCATGCCACATCTAATGAGATTAAGAATATGAAAAATAAGATGAATAATTTGAGTTCAACTTTGAACTCGTGTGCATTTAACCATTCTAAGTTGGAATCCTTGTTTCAAAAGAAACAAGTTCCTCATGCTCATGCACATTCACATCATGCTTATGGCGCACAACACGATCACAATCACACTCATAAGCATCATGCTAAGGTGTACATTTGTACACATTGCGGCCGCAAAGGCCATCTAGCAAAATATTATTTTGATAAGAAACCATATTTATATTTTGCTAAGTATAATAGATTTTGGGTTCCTTACAACAATGCTAACCCAAAGGACCCAAGAAAACATGGGTACCAAAACCCCCACCTTTTGATTTTGATGTAGGTGTGGGCTCTCACAAAACGTGAGAAGGTTGGTACCTTGTAGTGGTTGCAATGGACATGATGGACATACACTTGGTTGCATCACTATCAAGGAGCTTGGTGGGACAACCACCATACTTGGAGCTTTGGAGTTGGTAACAACCTCTAAACTCCTATTTTATTTATGTACATGCTTTATACTTTTATCATATTCATAGCATGTTCATGTTTTAAGATTTTGTGTGCTTTATGTGGTATTTACATGCTTAGATGTAGAATATATCAAACTTGTATCTATATATGTACACATAGTGAATTACAATTGACTCATATATGATTGAACTTCATGCTCACTTGTATCCACTCTATGCATGTGTATAATCTAGTTTTGATGATTCTCTTTTATACATGTTTTTTTGCCAATTTTTGTGTGATTTACTTCATGTATATGCATGTTTAATTCAAATCTAATAAATATACATGTATACCCGTGAGTCTCTTGCCTTCATGCAATATATATTGGACTCGTTCATATTTGAGATATGTATGCATATTGTTAGAATTGAATAAATCATACATATACCATGAAGATTAGTATTTTTAAATAATAATAAAAAAAATGATTTCATGTTTTTGATTTGTATTAATAATTAAAACATGTGTAAAACAAAATGTGATTTATGATCTTTTTGAGCTTGAATGACTATTTTCATAAGAATGCTATTTACATGATCTTTTGAACACTCATCTTTATGATACAAAATATTTTGAGCTTTATAGACCATGAGTGATTAAATCCTTATGCATTTAGTATTGCTTTATGAAAAATATATGATTTGTTTTAAGATGAAAAATAAGATTTTCATGAGATTCATGCTTCACTTTCTATTTTCATGAAAATATCATTTACATAACCTTTGAACACTCAATCTTTAAGAAAATATATATGTTGAGCTTTATGGAATATGAGTGCTTGAACTTTTATGTATTTAGTATTATTCATGAAATACATATGATTTCATATTTATGAAGGATCTTTAACTAGTTTGTCAAAAATCCATTTAAACTAGTTATCTATTCTTCAATTGATGCACATGATCCTATTTTTATGGATAAATTCTTTTGTGATTTCAAAATTTTGAACGCTTCATGTATTGAATATTAGTTTAAATGTTAATTCTATCAACACTAGGATTTATACTTGAACATATTATGGGCACAAATAAATCTATTGATATGTGTACTTGAATGCTTATTTGAACCCATTAGATGTACTTGTATTGCTTAGTTTGATAATCTTTACACTTTTAAACTTGTATTTCCTTTTGGATGTGATTTATGACCATGTGCTTTTCATTTCATGTATATACTTATTTTGTCAAAACATTAAAATATACATGGATAACTCTTGAGTCATTTGCCTTTCATGCAAATCTATTTATAAAGACTCGATTGTGTTTTAGGGATATGTATGTATACTTAATGTCTTGTCAAAACATACATATGCTATGTAATATAATTTTGTTGATTTTCATGTATTAAAATTTGTGATGATTTTCGTGTTTTCAAAATTTATGTTATTTTTAAGGAATATTGAACTTCATTGTCATTTTCATGATGTCATGTTTCACATAACATTAGTACACTCACCTCTTTTGAAAATTATATGGACTTATGGATTAGAGTATTTTTAGTGCCTTGTGTTTCATTGATCTTTCATGAAAAACCTTTTAACTTATTCCTTGATGGAAGGATCTCGTACTAGTTCTTAAAACAAGTTCATTTAACTAGTTCGAATTCGTCATATGGTAGATTATATGATGTATACACTTATGCTTACTTTTCAATTGGTATCATTGGTTATTTGCAATTGGTATCAATATGACTTCATGTTGTGTATATCCATATTTTGATTGTATGTATGAATGCCTTCAAATTATATCAATTTCTATTGGTATTATCTTGTCATACATATGTTATCTATTTGTACTTATTTTACAAGTGGTATTCCCTTTAAAGCACAAAGATTGTTGATGCTAAGCTTAATTAGATTTCAAATTGGTATTTCATAATAAGCTTATGCATTGTGTTTTGAAATTGGTATCAAAAATTCAAAATTTGATTATTTTACAATTGATATCTCAAAATTTGTTGTTACTAAGAAAAAGTTAAAATTTTGTTTTGATAAAGAAAAATTCAAAATTTTTGATTTGTATTGTCTATATGCAAGGAGAGCTTAACATCTCTTCTACATATAGATTCATGTTGAGTATATTATAATTTGAGGAGCTTGACAACTCTTCTTTTCATGATATACGTGTGTAGGGGGAGCTTCACATCTCCTCTTATGCATGACATATTATACGTTATGTGAATTAGGGCTTGTCATCCCTCTTTCATGTAATGTATATGTGTCGGGAAGCTAACTTAACGTCTTCCTCTTCATGAATTTATATCGCATATAAATTTTATTGATTGATTTGTATTTACCCCTCCTAGATCTCTTTGTTTTTAACAAAAAGGGGGAGAAAAATTTGTTTGATGTATTTTTCTTTGAACCCTTTGTTGATGATTGACAAAAAGGGGGAGAAGAATTTGTGATTTTATATGCATGATTTCATGATTTCCTTACTTAAGGGGGAGAAGTATTTGGTTCCTTGCTTAAGGGGGAGTAAGATTTGTATTTATGCATATATGTTGTCTTGCAATTAGGAGCAAAAGATTTGATTTATGATTTGATTTATATGATTGCATCTCCTACATTGCATACATGTCATGTGCTTTTATTGACATATCTATTATTTATTGGTATGCATGAGTTAAGGGGGAGCTTCTTTGAAGCTTTACTTTAATCCATGCATATATAACTCCATGAGTTTTGTCATCATCAAAAAGGGGGAGATTGTTGGCCCAAAGGCCCTTCACCCTAGTTTTGATGATGATCAACTCATGTAGTTATAGTTACTAATGATCTTGTGTTTAATTAGTGACAGATTCATGATCAAGATCTTAGTAGGTGCATAGCTCAACAAAGGATAAAAGAACAAGATTTGGAGCTTGCATGTGGTGATCCAAGGAGTTTTTGGATCAAGCTTGGACCAAGTCAAGAAGATGAGAAGCCTTCAAGGGAAGACTTCAAGAAGTTGAAGACTTGGGTCTAGGTATAGAATTTGTATTTTTATTTTAGTAAAAATGTAAAGGATAGATAGTTGGTGGATTGCTCAAGTTATATCACACACACACACTCTTGATAGAACTCTTGATTTAATTGATTTCATAAAAGATTTCTTTTTAGAAAAGAATTTTTATTTAGTAAAAGATTTTCTTTGAGACAAAATATTTATCTTGGATTTTGGTATTTCAAGTTACATATCTTATAACCAAAACCATACTTAGTGCTTATTGTCAAAAACTAGATATTACATCTTAATTGTGTAGTGGATCATATCCATACACACTATGCTTTAAAATGAACTCAAATATCTTGTTTTTGTATTTGATGAAGATTTAGAAAAACAAGTTTGGAAAAACATGTTTTGGAAAAATACATTTTAGTTATTGAGCTAATATTTCCAAGTTACAAAAATAGACCAAAACATATATAACATGTCTTGATTTTGTGCAAGCATGTTTGTTCTTTCAAGTATATTGGTAAAACTATTTTTGTAGAATTTCTATGTATTTTTAGGATTTTATAAAAGATTTTTAAATCCTGTTTTCTGACCTGGAGACTGGCTGACAGGCCAAATCGGTCGACCGGACCGGTCGACCGATGTGCACAGCCCTGTGCACGTTGTCAGCACAGTGGCCGGTCGACCGGGTCGGTCGACCGACCAAGAGAGCTTTGCTCTCTGGAAATATCAGTCGACGGGACGGTCGACCGATAGAGAGAATGCACTCTGCTCTAGTGGATCGGTCGACCGAGCCGGTCGACGGTGGCTGCAACGGTCAGAAAAATGACCGTTGGCCGGTCGACCGGCGGTCGACCGACAGCTCTGACAGAACCCCAACGGATCTATTTCTGGCAGCCTATATAAGGGGGTCTTGTCAACTGTTTTGAGGTTAAGATTTTTGAGACTTCTTGAGCAGTTTTTCCCACTCATTTCAGAAGTTTTCTCCACAAATTTGAGAGCAAATATTTCCAATCAAAAGAGAGTTTTATCAAGAGAGTGTTAAAGTGATTTCTTGAGTTTTCCTCCATAGCTTTCTTCCTTGATTTCTCACACTTCACTTGAGCATCCATAGACATATCTATCCTATAGGAAAGTGTTGTAGTGAGCTTTTGTAATTGGTGATCAAGTGTTAGATCACCAAAGAGATTTCCTTTGTACTTTGAGGAAGCGGGCAAGTGTGCTCGTTGTGGTGTGGAGTTCGGTTGTGAACTCTTTGGTAGAGGTACGGCCTCGGCGAGTCGGTGGACTTGCGTGTGTACGGGACTTGGGAGTCCGAGGGTTTGTAGGTGTACGGCACCGAGGAGAGATCCATTGGGATCTTGCATAGTGGAAACCCTTCGTGTGTCGAAGGCGGGGATGTAGAGCAAGTGTGCTCGAACCTCGAAACAAACCCTTTGTGTTTGCTATTGCTTACTCTTCCCTCTTTCTCTTTTGTCTCTATTTTATATCTTGCATTCAATTTATTGTGTTCATCTTATATATGCATGATATATACCCTTGTGCTTAATTGATATATAATTGCGTGGATTGTTGTTAACACTAGTATTCAACCAAGAGAGCCAACGCGGCACCTCAACCCATTCAAGGGGAATCTAGAGGAGCTTGTCCAGAGCCTCGCAAGGGGAATTCGGCAACACTCTTGTGTTATACATAAGTGTTTAATTAAAAGAAGTTTAATTTGGTCATCTTAGTTTTAATTCCGCATTATTTGTTCATAAGTGACCATTAGATTAGCCATCACCTATTCACCCCCCCTCTAGGTGATCTTACAATGAAATCCCCACCTTATCTTTGTTATGGGTTATGCCCTTAAAATGGATTAGTGTACGTGTAAAGCGGTAGAAAAGTAATCACTCAAGAAAGCGGTAAACAACCAAGAGTGCTTCCTAATCTATAAGCTATGCAAACGTACCTTGTCGCCAGCACTCTTCAACAGAATTAAAGAATAAAAATAGACACGTGCCCTAAAATGCAAGAGTCTAAAAAAATTTTTTTTATTTTTTTCAACAAATAGGTTAATGTTAATTATTAGCAGTTGCAGTGTGATCACAGAGAGATAATAACACAGCAGAAAATATACTTTTGCACTACAGAGCAACCTGCAGAAAAATCCGTCAGTAGTGCACTACAAGTGCCGCGGATTCGCGGCTTTTGCCGCGTTTCTGCGGCAAACTTGTAGGTCCAAGTGCTCTGCCTTCGAGGGCAGAGGCACTGAATAGTATATGTGCTTTCTGCTGCTCTGATTTTGTTTCCTGTTCTCTGTACCTGCAACAGAAAAGAAAGAATGATTAGAACGAGGAAATCGTGCCGTTCCTTCCCCGGCAACGGCGCCAAAATTTGATTGAGATTAAAATAGAGTTCAGATTGTCTTAGTCTCAATGCGAATCCGCTGTAGCAAGGGCTCGAGCGGGTCGTGATCCTCAGGGAAGGATGCGATGAAAGCGTTTCGACTCGATTCCTCTGTATCTTCAAAAATAAGAGAGAGAGATTAGATCTTGAGATGAAAATATGTGAAAGAGATGGTTTTGCTGATTTTCTACCACAACCCTATTGCTAATTAAAGAGCTTGATCTTCATCTTAAGACTGATATGATTTACCCTAGGTTATTGCAATTATCTCAAGCAAGAAATTAATACACGATTCTATACTAAGTTGCATTATTCAAAAACCAACTATGGTTCAACCTAACATCTAGGTACAGCCTAATAGAAGACTAATCTCAAGTTATGCTGTCCTAATTCTTAGGGTTGAAGTCATGATAAGTTCTTTTAACATGTAACCTAGATTAAGAATTTTAAGTATTTTTTTTTGATCTTCTAGAATTAGTTGCCTTTAAAACCTAGGGTTTCTAGTGATGTTCATTAATCTGATCAAGTTTTAATTGCATCTAGGGTTGCTTCAAGAATCTCAGCAAACCACTAAGATGATTAGTTCTTCATAATTATTTTTATCTTTTCAATATTTATTTTTTTTATTTTTATGAGAAAGATTGCAAAAGAAAGAAAAACGAAAACAAGAAGAGATCGAAGATTAAAACACGAGAGATGACAAAAAGAAATAAAGTGCAGAAATTAAAAGAGAACAAAAGAGTGACCTTTTTATTTCGATGAATCTGGTTACACAATCGTCTCCTTCTTCTCCACAAATAGCATGAATAAAAATTACAACTTTAATAAAAGTGGCTAAAGAAAACCCTAATCGTCTCTGCATGCCCCTCCCTGTTGCGACTGCACGGATATTTATAGTGCAGAATGTAGAGGAGTCCCGGATAGAAGTGCCAACGAAATCTGGTACCCATCTCTATCCAAACTGCCGCGGATGCGCGGCTTTTGCCGCGTTTTCGCGGCACTTTGGTGTCTTCTGGCCACGCGCTTCGGCGCGTGGCCTCTCCTGGTCCGTCCAAATGGGTGCCTGCTTCCAGAAGTGAGATCCTGGCCTTTAAATCTGGATTTTCGAGATAACTTGGTAATCAAGTTACCCTTAATCCAGATTTCTTCAAATCTTCTCTCTACGAAATTCCTCTTAATCTTGGCCTTTTATCCTTATCTTGCAGGTGTTTAGGGTTGGATAGAAGTCTATCCTTCCCTAATTTCTGATATTTGCAACTTTTAACCCTTGTATTTGCATTTTGAATCTTTGTATTTGCGCTTCTTCACCTGGGCTTCAAACATGGGCTTGGATCTGGGCTTTTGGGCTCTTTAAGCTTTATTCTTTATTAACTTGATAATTTGAGGCCTGCACATATTAAATAAAGAAATATTAATAAATGTGCATTATAATATGAATAAATGTGCAAATGCGATGGTATATATGATGACAATTATGCATTTCTCACTACCTATCACTAATCTGAAACTCATTCTAAACAACTTATTAGTACCATATAGCTTCTATGTGTTTTGTTATCATCAAAACTCAAACAAATGGAGAGTGTAACCTTTTAGGCCAACAATCTCCCCCTTTTTGATGATGACAAAACATATAGGCTATATCACAAAATATAAAAGGGAGGTAAAACTCCCCCTCAAATAATGCTCTATTAAACAAGTATAAAACATACACAAACAAGTCATGAAACAACAAACCATAACCATAAGATCAAAACATAAATCAAAACATAAACTACACATATTTCTCCCCCTTTTTGTCATACATCAAAAAGGGACAAATTAGCAAGAAAACTTTCTTATTCAATAACACAAACATTAAGTTCACCACATATAAAAGAAAATCTATTAAAATCAAGTGGTTTAGTGAAAATATCGACAAGTTGCAAATCGGTAGAAACATAAACAATCTCAATATCACCTTTCTCAAAATGATCTCTAAGAAAGTGATATCTATCTCAATGTGCTTGGTCTTACTATATTGATTTGCATTTTTAGTCATATGAATAGTACTAGTATTATCACAAAATATTTTTATATGGTCATAATACAAATCATAATCAAGGAGAGTATGTTTCATCCAAAGGACTTATGCACAACAAGCCCCCGCCGCATCATACTCCGCCTCGGCGGTTGAGAGGGCTACCGAATTTTGTTTCTTGGAAGACCATGAAACAAGACAATTACCAAGAAATTGACATGTTCCACTAGTACTCTTCATATCCACTCTACAACCCGCATAGTCGGCATCCGAAAAACTCGTCATTGAAAAATCTCCGATTTTCGGATACCATAGACCCATTCCAATAGTGCCCTTAATATAACGAATAATGCGTTTTACCGCAATTAAATGAGATTCTTTAGGACACGATTGGAATCTAGCACAAAGACACACACTAAACATGATATCCGGCCTACTAGCCGTTAAATATAACAAGCTACCAATCATGCTTCTATATAACTTAATATCAACACACTTACCTTGGTCATCCTTATCAAGCTTGGTGGTGGTGGCCATGGGAGTGTTGCAAATTTTTGAATCTTCAAGTCCAAATTTCTTGATGAGTTCCTGGAGTACTTGGCTTGACATATGAATATCCCATCCCGCATTGCTTGATTTGGAGTCCAAGAAAATAATTCAATTCACCCATTAATGACATCTCAAATTCACGTTGCATGCATTATTCAAACTCCTTGCAAAGTAACTCATTAGTAGAACCAAAAATTATATCATCAACATATATTTGCACTATAAGAATGTCACTATCAACATGCTTAGTAAATAATGTGGTGTCTACTTTGCCTTTAACAAAATCATTTGAAAGAAGAAAACTAGAAAGCCTTTCATACCAAGCTCTTGGAGCTTGTTTTAAATCATACAAAGCTTTATCAAGTTTGAAAACAAAATTAGGATGAACATGATCTACAAACCGGGAGGTTGTTCAACATAAACTTCCTCTTCAATAAAACCATTCAAAAATGCACTTTTTACATCCATTTGAAAAAGTTTAAAATTTTTAAAAGATGCATAAGCTAGTGTGATCCGTATGGCTTCAAGCCGTGCTACGGGTGCAAAGGTCTCCTCAAAGTCGATTCCTTCAACTTGAGTGTAACCTTGGGCCACTAACCTAGCCTTATTCCTAATAACATTTTCTGACTCATCCAACTTGTTCATAAAAATCCACTTAGTACCAATTATTGGTCTATCGTGGGGTCTAGGAACAAGGTGCCAAACTTGGTTGCGCTCAAATTGATTGAGCTCTTCTTGCATAGCAAGCAACCAATATGAGTCACCCTCGGCTTCGAGGATGTTTTTGGGTTCAAAATGAGATATGAATGCAAAGTTACCACACAATTCATGGAGTTTGGAGAGAGTGGTTACCCCTTTAGATACATCACCTATGATGAGATCTTTAGGATGATTTGTAGCGTATCTCCAATCTTTAGGAAGTGGTTGAGAGTTTTCCACTTCATCCTTTTGAACTTCACCAATGGATTCTTACTTTTCTTCTTGAATGGGTGAGTCCTTCAAGGATACTTTCTCCATGTCCTCACCTAAAGAGTCAATCTCTACAACATTCTCAACAATAGTATTAGATTCTTCAAATTTAACATGCATAGACTCTTCAATAGTATGAGAAGATTTATTGAATACTCTATAAGCTTGCTAGTACTAGAATATCCAATAAATATTGCTTCATAGGCCTTAACATCAAATTTACCTAAATTATCTTTAGTATTCAAAACAAAACACTTGCATCCAAAAACTTTAAAATATGAAACATTTGATTTTCTTAAATTATAAATTTCAAAAGATGTTTTGAAAGTATTTTTACACAAATAAATACGGTTTGATATGTAGCATGCGGTGTTTACGACCTCGGCCCATAAATATTGAGGGAGCCCATATTCACTTATCATAGTCCTATCCATTTCTTGAAGTGTTCTATTTTTCCTTTCAACTACTCCATTTTGTTGTGGAGTTCTAGGACATGACATTTCATGCTTAATTCTGTTTTCATCACAATAAGTCATGAAGAGTTGGTTAACAAACTCACCACCTCTATCACTTCTTATCTTTAAAATCGAAAATCCTTTTCTTTTTCAACTCTTTTCGAAAAATCTTAAAATGCGAAAAAATTTGATCTTTGTGTTCCAAAAAGAAAACCCAAGTGAAACGGAAAAAATCAACAACTAAAACAAAAACATATCTACTTCCATTTAAGCTTTTAGTTTTAGTTGGTCCAAAAAGATCCATGTGAATCAATTCTAATGGCCTAGTTGACATGATATCCTTGATTGGTTTGAAAGAAGACTTGGTTTGGTTTCCCAAGTTGGCACGCACCACAATGCGGTCTTTTTCAAACTTCAAGTAAGGAATACCCTTCACCAATTTCTTAGAATTAATTCTAGCAAGGTGATCAAAAGATGCATGTCCTAATCTTCTATGCCAAAGCCATGAAATCTCATCAAAAGCATTCAAGCATTTAGTAGAACAATCCAAATTAAGCATGTCAATAATATAAACATTATTTTCATGAAATCCGGTGAGAATACAATCATTGATTTTACAATCAAAGATTTTGCAAGAAGAATCATCAAACACAACTTTAAGACCACGATCACATAATTGACTTATACTAAGCAAGTTATGTTTAAGTCCATCAACAAGAACAACATTTTCTATTAAAGGAGATGCACCAATCTTAATGTTCCTATACCGATGATGGTGCCCTTGGAGTCATCTCTGAAGGTGACGGTGCCACCTTCAACGTACCTTGATAGGGTTGTGAAGTTGTTGATATCCCATGTCATATGCCTTGAACAACCACTATCAAGGTACCATCGCTCCTTACGTCTTGGAGCCTTGGTGTGTACCTACATCAAATAATTTAAGACTTGATTTTGGTACCCATATTTTCTTGGGTCCTAAAGAGTTAGTGTCTCGAACCCACACAAGATTATTTGTAGTATTTACATGATCATAGTAAAATTTAGCTAGATGGCCATTCCGGCCACAATAAGTGCATCTATAAATTCTTCCATATTTAAATGCATAATGAGCATGTGGCTTACGAACATGTGAATTGTGAGCATGAGTAGTTTTAGCATGAGTGTCATGTGAAGTGTTGGCATGATGAGCATGAGAATTTTTAGCATGATTTTTTTATCATTCTTAGCATGTGGAGTGTGCAAATGCTTCTTTGAAAACATTTCCTCTAATTTAGTAGTATTAAAGGCACATTCTTTTAAAACATTTTCAAAATCATTGATTTTTGTTTTTAACAAAGATAATTCATTCTCATCAACTTTTGAAAATTTAGCTTTACAAGCAACTTTATAAGCATCAAACTCTCTTTTTGTTGAAATAAGATTAGAAGAAAGTTCATCCTTTTCTTTTGAAGAAATTGCAAGTTGGTTTTTAAGCATCTCAATTTCCTTTTTCAATTTAGAACATTCTACCTTTTTATCATCAAAACTTTCAGAAAGTTCTACAAAAGCATGTTCTAACATTTCTCTACTTATTTTATTTTCATCATCAAGTGGTTAAGTGGTTACCTTGGGTGTGTTTGTCATGAAACACATGTTTGCCGTGTCGACTTCATCTTCGGATTCACTTTCTGAATCCCAAGTTGCTTTGTATGCCTTCTTTTCAACCGGCCTCTTTTGCTTCAAGGAGGAGATCATCTTTTTCTTGAAGTCGGGGCAATCGGCCATGATCTGTCCGGGTTTCCGACAGTTGTAGCATATGATCCTTTTCTCCTCCTTCCCTCCCATTGTCTTCTAAAGTTGAGCTTATTCTTGCGGTATATTCTCTTTACATTTCTTACAAAGAGAGATAGCTCTTCATCATCTTCTTTATCTTCTTCATCATCGTAGTTGGAAGAGGAAGACTTGAAAGCTATTGACTTTTTCTTTTGAGGTACCGCGTCTTCTCTAGCCTTCTTCTCCATCTCATGAGTCTTAAGGTTTCCAATAAGACTTATGAGCTCCATCTCGTCCTTGTCATTCAACTCCTTCAAGGTGGTAGCTTTAATTTCCCATGATAAGGGAAGAGCACGAATCACTTTACGCACCTTTTGGTCGTTGCTTATTTCATCACCTAGAGAAGAAAGAGCATTAGTAATCTTAGTAAACTTTGTAATCATATTATCAATAGATTCATCTTCTAGCATTTTAAAACTTTCATATTGGGAACGCAAGAGATTTATTTTAGCTCTCTTGACTTGTGATGTCCCCTCATGAGTGACCAATAAGTGTTGCCACATCTCATAGGTGGATTGGCAATGGATAACTCGTGTTAGATCATCCTCATTCAAAGCTGTGATAAGGGCATTTTGAGCCTTAGAATTATCCTCATATTCCTTGAAAGCAAATCGGACCAAGTGTCCTCCTCACTTTCGGGTCTACTATAGGGTTTGGTCAAGGACTTAGCAACTAGACTTCCTAGAGATTGTAGAAAAATAGTCATCCTAACTTTCCATATGGGAAAGTTGAGTCCATCAAATTTGGGAGGGGTCTTAATGTTATCGGTCATCTTTACTAGTGTATAAATGAAAATATACAAATAGTGATTAGCAAATTTTAGGATCTCTCTAAGGATGTGAAGCCAAGAACTAGAGTCCTAGCTCTGACACCAATTGAAATCACCTAGAGGGGGTGAATAGGTGATAATGCTAATCAATGCACAAATTTAAAAGTTATGATGCAACGATCACTCGAAACAAGACTAGAAGCCGAATACCCCGTGAAGGGCTCTGAACTCTTTCCTCGTGATTCCTCTAGATAAGAGTTTGAGGTGCACAATGCAATCTTGTTGTGTGAGTATTGATCGACAATATAGCAATGAATATGAAGCAAGTGAATATAGCAATGAATATAAAGCAAGTAAACCAATCGCAAACACAGAGAATTTTTCCGAGGTTCGAGCACCCAGCTCTACGTCCCCGCCTTCACCCAGAAGGATTTCTAACCACTATAATTTTCACAAAGAATTACAAACACTCCGGAGTACCCAACTCCTCAATCACACTCCTCTAGTCCAGAGGTAGTGGAGCCACAAATACAATGATTTCTTGATGATCAAAAGATCACAAACTCTCTTTTGAAAAACCTTTTTCCCTTACAAAAATCCTATAGAATAATGTGTAGGATTGAAGCTCAAGTATTGTAAGTGAAAAAGAGAATAAATTTGAAGAGAGTTTTGAACCAAAAACTTCAGTAAAGAGAGAAAATTTTGAACACAAAAACAGAGAACAAAAACTTCAAAAACTTCTTTTGAAAGCCTTTAAACTTGAATTCTTTTGCAAATAGTTGTTGTAATCACCTCAACTCTAATCATCCCTATTTATAGGATAGAGGTAGGGATCATAAGGTAAACTGATATAATGATTAATTAGGAAGGATTAAACCCAAATCCAGCCCTAAAACTCGTTTAGAGAAGAAAATCACGTTTTAAAACGTGTTAAATAAAGTAGCCGTTGAGGCTGAAATCAAGCCACGGTCGACCGGCGGTCGACCGGGTTTTCAAAAAATTTAGCCGTTGCCAGCCCACGGTCGACCGCCCGGTCGACCGAAACAAACAGAGAGTAGGGGACTTTCAGTCGGCCGAAGGTCGGTCGACCGAAATGGGGCCCGGTCGACCACCCGGTCGACCGGGAGACGTGCACACATGTACGCACCCAAACGGTCAGATTTCCGGTCGAACGGTCGGTCGACCGTTCTGACCTGAAACAGAGCCGGTCGACCGCCCGGTCGACCGCAACAGGCCAAAACTATTCTTTTGAGAAATGATTTGAAGATCTTGATAATTTTTCAAGGAACTTTTGATCAAGACTTGGTATAATATACAAAATAGAGTTTGTAAGTAATAAAATATGATTAAAAATAATTTTGTATATAGGAGAAATTTCTTTTAGAAGAATCAAGTGCACAAAAACTTGTGTGTGGGGATTTTGAGCTTCAAACCTATTCACTATTCTTTAACAAACTAAAAGTATAAAAACAAAGAAATGAAGTCTCTGAACCACAATGAAGTCTCTGAGCCATGCTATATACCAAGCTAGAGCCTTCTCTTCTATGAAAACTTCCTCTTGCGCCATTTGCCTTATTAGCATCATAAACCTTACAAATCTTACAATAGCTAAGAAAATAGCTAAGAAAGGCCATCATGAATGGTACTAACCTGAAACTCATTCTAAACAACTTATTAGTACCATATTGCTTCTATGTGTTTTGTTATCATCAAAACTCAAACAAATGGAGAGTGTAACCTTTTGGGCCAACACCTATTCCTTTCATTGTAAACCCATTCCACAAAATCACATTCCATTGTTGGACCAAGGTTTAGATCAATATGACTCCTTGATGATATCTCAAGATTGGTCATATAAAAGGGAAAAATTTCATGCTAGGATCTTGCATGATCCTATTCATATTGGGGAGTCTAAAAATGTTAATAGGAAAGAGGTCATGAAAGATGGGTTACATGAAAATTCATAATATCTAGATTGGGTAGAAATACTTGGCCCAATGAGACTACCACCGGAACCACCACCTTGAGGTGACAATTTTTCTTCCCTTTTATCTTTTTCATGTATTATTGTATTTCATTAATACATTGAGGACAATGCATGAGTTAGGCATGAGGGAGGGTTTACTAACATACTAACTTAGGTTTTACTTATATATATATATATATATATATATATATATATATATATATATATATATATATATATATATATATATATATATATATATAAATCCTTTCTTTAAAACTTTTTGAAAAGAAAAATAATACTTTGACTTATTTTTATAAGAAATTAAGTTAATTTTAAGAAATAAGAGGATCATAATTAGTATTTCTTATACTTGGTCAAAATAAAATTATTTGTTTGATTTTGAGGTTAGGAAGAAAAATTGGAAAAATAATTAAGTCTTGATTTTTACCTTCATGAAATATGCATACTTTATACAATTGCGCACTTAGGGTTCAAAAAGCAAAGACTCTTATGCCTTAATATATATATATATATATATATATATATATATATATATAATATATGTATATATGTATGCATATATATATATATATATATATATATATATATATATATATCAAAAATTCTCTGATTAAGTTGGGTATTTGTGTTGGCCCAAAGGCCCTTCACCTTAGTTTTGATGATGACTAACTAATGAAGTTAAGTTACTTATGATCTTATATTTATTAAGTTTTAGTTATTGATCATGATCTTAGTAGGTGTTTAGCTTCAACAAAGGATTCAAAGTCAAGTTTTGGAGCTAACACGTGTTGATTCAAGAGCTTACGCGTCAATATCACATCTAGTATTCGGAAGGAGTCAAGCTCTATGAATCGAGTTTGAATCAAGTTGACTTGGAGAAGAAGACTTGTATCTAGGGTGTTTAGTTTAGAGTTTAGATCTTGTATAAGGATAATTTTGATATGCTCAAGTACACACACAGGTTCAAAAGTTTATTGGTTTTGGTTTAACTTTTTGAATTTTAAGAAGATATCTTTCGTTTTATAAATAGATAGAATCAAAACAAGTTTATATGGTTTATATGTATGTTTGATTTCATCCATATACATTATTGTTTCACATTGTCTAAAAACTTATTTGATGTATATATATTTCATGGTTTCAAGTTTTATTTTTTTTAACAAAACTTAGTTTTGAATTTAATGTCAAAAACATAGATATATCTTTTACATGTGTATGGATTCTATCCATACACACTATACTTAAAAAGTGTTTAAAATATCAAGTTTTAGAGAAAACAAATTTTCATTTCAAAATCTAAGTTCTAGAGAATACAGTTTTGGTTTAAAGCCTAATTTCTATACCTCAAAAATAGTTCAAATAGTTTGTAATATGTGTTGAATTTTGATCACACATATTGTACTTAAAATATATACATGAACTTATTTTTGTGAAATTTTAGAGTTTTATTGGATTTTATGGGTATTTAAAAGCCTAAGTTTCAAACCCTAAGAACCTATTCTGAGCCTTCTGGCGGTCAACCGACGGTCGATTAGACCAGAGCTTGGTCGATCGATGTGCACTAAACGTGCACAAGGGCTAGCCTATATGGCCGATTGACGTGCGGTCGACCTACTGGCACTACCCATGTCTCGGGTAGGCCCAGTCGACCGGGCGGTCAATCGACAAGGCAATTTGCCTTGGGGCCGGTTGACAGGGCGGTCGACCGACAGTGCCAAACGGTCAAAAATTTGACCGTTGGCCGGTCGACCGGGCGGTCGACTGAGATGCCATTCTGGCCTGGTTTTGGACCCCAACGGCTAATTTTTCAAGGCTCTATAAATATGGGTCCTTGAGGCCTGTTTTAATTATGATTTTTTAGAACTATTTTTCCTATATTCTACAGAGTTTTATTAACAAGTTTTAAACAAATTTTTATGCCAAAAATCTCTATCTTTATTTTGTTTTCAAAGTTTTAGAAAATCAAAGAAAAACTACATTTGGGAAATTTGTTCTTCATTTTACATATCTATCAAGAAGTTATTCTCAAGTGTTTTCTATATTGTTTTATTTTTCAAACACTTTGATTTCTCAAACTTGAGCTATTAATTCTAAACCTTTCTATATGATCTTTGTTTATAAGAAAAATTTGTTTATAATCTTTCAAGATCAACAAGTGTTGCTTGTGATTATTTTGGATCACCAAGTTGCATACTTTTTCTTTTCTTTGGTTTTGTGTCTATCCCTCTTGTGTTGGAGTGACTGTTTGAGAGAGGAGTTGGGTATTCTCGGTGTTAAGTTGTAATTCCTCAGTGGAGGTCCTTTTGTGGAAGGTCCTATGTAAACATAGTGGAAATCCTTCTGTGTGAAGGCGGGGATGTAGAGCTTGAAAGTACACCTAGAGCGGGGGGTGAATAGGTGTACGACTAATCTAATGACAAATAATGTGGAATTTAAAAACTTAAAGCAACACACTTAGTGTAACTAACGAGTGTAGCCGAATTCCCGGTGAAGGGCTCTGGACTAACTCCTCTTGCTTCCTCTAAATAAGAGTTAAGGTGCTATATGAAGCTCTCCTGGTTAAACACAAGTATGAGCACACACAAACAAACCAAGTATGTATATGATATGAGCAATATGAATCAATGCAAGGTACAATATAAAAGAGAGAGTTAGAGAAAGTGGATCAAACGCAAACACAAGGATATGTTTCGAGGTTCGAGCACCCAGCTCTACGTCCCCGCCTTCACACAGAAGGATTTTCACTAACTCGTCCACACAGGACTTCCCACACAGGGAACCTCCACTGAGGATTTGGGCAAATACAATTTGGAAGTACACAACTCCTCTCTCCAACAATACAACATCTACACTTAGAGGCAAGGCACAAAGTCAACACAATATACACCTCACAAATGAGAGATAGCCACAAAGCCAAACTACTATCACCTCACACTTGAGGGATAAGGCACAAAGCCACCACTCCAACAATCAACCTCTTCACTAAGAGGGATAGCACAAATAAACGAGGGTTTACAACTTGGTGGTTTCCACAACCACAAACTAATTTTTCCCACAAAATAGATCCTAATAGATATGATAGATAGATAAGCTCAAGTGTGAGAAAACAAAGAGTTTGGAAATCAAAAACACAAAGAAAATCTCTAGGAAGAAACTCTAGATAGAAATATAAATGAAGATCAAATCAATTCCCAAAGACTTTTCTTTTCTTTGATTTTTTCAACCCTTTAAAACAAAATAAAGATCAAATCTTTAAATCCAAACTCTTTTGAAAACTTGCTGTTAAACACTTGTAAAGGTGAGAAATTTTTGCTCTTGAAAACTTGTTGAAACACTACTTCAAATGGGGTATATATAGCCCATTTGGAAATCTGCCCGTTGGCAGCAGACAAGGGCAAAATTGCCCTGCCGGTCGACCTGCCGGTCGACCGGCCAACGGACAAATTTTTGACCGTTGAGCCTGCCGGTCTACCGCGCGGTCGACCGATGCCAAGCCTACGGTCGACCGTCCGGTCGACCGGCCCCACCCGAGAGTGGGGCACTTACAGCCGGTCGACCGGGCGGTCGACCGGCCTAAGTGGCTGGCTATGTGCACGTCACCGCGCACGTCGGTCGACCGTGCCGGTCGACCAACTCCTGGTCCGGTCGACGCACGGTCGACCGCCAGAGCCTGGCAAGGTCAATTTTCAGGATTTAAAAACTTGTCTTTTTGCCTTGATTAAATCCCATAAAATCACAAAAAATCTACAAAAATAAGTTCAGTATTATACTTGATATACAAACACGTTTGAGTAAAAATCAAACCATGTTACAAACATTTTGAACTATTTTTGTAACTTAGAAATTTTACCTTAAAACAAAAACTGTATTTCCAAAACTTGGATTTTTGAGATAGAAATTCGTTTTCTCCAAAACTCATGCAAATACAAAAACATGGTATTGAAACAACTTTGAAGCATGTTGTATATGGATAGAATCCAATATACAAATAAAGATTTATATCTATGTTTTTGACATTAAATCCAAAAATAAGTTTTGTTTAGATACAAAACACAAACTCATGAAATAGACTATGAAAATAAGTTTTTCTAAATAGATGAAGCATAGATGTATATAGATCAAATCTAATATACATTAAACCATGTAAACTTGTTTTGATTCTATCTATTCATGAAAACCAAGATCGGTTAAACCGAGAAACCAAACATGAAACTTGTGTGTGTATATTGTGAACTTGAGCATATCACACTATCTAATCTTTACAATGATCTAAACAATTTTAAACTAAACACAAACCGAAGTCTTCTTGTAGAACGCCGTCTCCAAGCCGACTCGATCCAACGCGATTCACTGAGCTTGACTCCAACCGAGTGCTAGATGCGAACTTGACGCTCGAGCTCTTGAATCACCATGTGAAAGCTCCAAAACACCTTTGTTGAAGCTAATCACCAACTAATATCTTGGTTAAATATCTGAAACTAAATATCACAAGATTATTAGTAAACTATAAATACATGAGTTAATCATCATCAAAACTAGAGTGAAGGGCCTCTGGGCTAACAATCTCCCCCTTTTTGATGATGACAAAACTCATGGAGTTATATATGCATGGATTAAAGTTAAGCTTCAAAGAAGCTCCCCCTTAACTCATGCATAGCAATAAATAATAAGGATATGTCATGAATGCTCTAAACAAATTTAAACAAAACATGGTAATAAAGGACATGATCTTTATACCAATGAAATAAACATGCTCTTGATACCAAATTTAAAAATAAACATGTTCTTAAAAACAATGTTGCTCTTGATACCAATAAAAATTCCAATAAAAATGTTGCTCTTGATACCAATACTTGATACCAATAAAAATAACAAAATAATATGCTCTTGATACCAATATCAACAAAACACAAACACAAATGCTTTTGATATAAACTTAAATAAACATACATAAATAAACATGCATATATACTAAAATACTTCTCCCCCTTTTTGTCAATCATCAACAAAGGGGTTAAAGTAAACAAAAAAAAATAATGTTCTCCCCTTTTGTCAGAAACAAAAAATCAACAAAGGGGTACAGACATAAAATAAAACATTATGATACCCAATTGAATATGTCAATTTAGCATGAAGGTATACATAGAAACATCATGATACCAATTTATGATACCAATTGAAAATAAATAAAATATAAACAATGAAAATAAACAAAACATAAACATTTTGAAGATAACCAATTGAAAGTAATCAAAACATTTTGAAGATTACCAACAAAAATTTTAATATCAATTGAAAATAATTTTTCATTTGTAGCGAAAGATACCAAATCAATATCATTTTTCAATCATTTTTCAACATAAAACGTGGGAGTAAAAATACCAATGGTAAACAAAACCGATTGAAAGGTAAAACATGAATTTTCTCCCCCTTATGAAATACCAATGAAAACGATGCATAAGCTTGTATAGGATATCAATTTAAAATAATTGTCATTAAGGATAAAATCAAGCTTAGCATGACATGATTTGTGCTTTAAGATATAAAGATATAATAAGCACAATCAAAACAAATTACATATATATGTATGAAAGAGTAAATATCAATCGAGATTGATACTATATGAATTTAAAGCATACATATATAGAAACAAATATGAGTATACAAGATAAATGTCAATTGTGATACCAATTGAAAACACAATAATGAACAAGTGTATAACTCATACTCCCTACCACCATTTTCATGCACATGTTTAGATAGATTTTCAATAATGAGTATACAAGGCATGGTCGCCCAACCAACTGCCCTTAGATGGGTAGGGGTTTTCAAAAATAAGTTTGAAAATAATTTTAGCACGTTTGAAAACTCTACCAAAATGAAGAATACGAACTAGTTAAAAAAAATTGTAAACTAGTACGAAATCCTTCAAGTAAGGAATAAAACAAAAATATATTCATGAAACATGAAAATCACTCAACCAATGACACTCAAAGTCTATATAGCACATATAATACTCATGAAATAAAATCATGAGAAAATATCAAGTAATGTGAGTGTACAAGTTTTGTGTGAAAGACATAGTCATGGAAGTAGGCAATAAGCTCAAAATGGAATTCCTTAAAACATGAAAAACATGAAAAATCTAATTTTCATTAAATTAATTTAATCTTCAAGACATATGTATGTTTTTTACAAACTAGAGTATACATACATATCCAAACATGAACGAGTCCACAAAAGTATATGCATGAAGGCAAGTGGCTCAAGGATGTATATGTATAGTTAATAGTTTAGACAAAATGACATATACATGAAGTTTAAACACAAACATAAAAACATGTCTAAAAATAGAGAATACAAGTCAAAATGTATAGATCATCAAAAACTAGGCTATACTAGTACATCTAATGAGTACAAATGAACAATCAAGTACAAGCATATAATAATCTATTTGTGGCTCACCAGTTGTACAAGTACATACTCAAGTTTTAATGAAAACTTACATTTAAACATGTAATCAAATCATGATATGTAACATAATAATCAAAACATGCTAAAACAAAAAATGAAAGCATGTAAACATAAATGGGAGTAAGAGATCGTTACCAAACCATGAGGGCACATCTCTATGTCTCCAAACCAAGGTGGTTCTCCCACCAAACACCCCTTGAAGTGATGCATCCAAAATAGTCATCTTTAGGCTCGGAACGCATCCACCTCAAGGCACCATCACTCTCATGTCATGTGAGAGCCCACACCTACATCAAATAAAATAAGAGTGATCTTTGGTACCCATACTCTTTTGGGTCCATGGGGGTTAGCACCTTTCCTAACCCAAACATTATACTGGCAAGATTAACAACATTTAGTCTATCATAACAAAATCTTGCAAGATGGCCTTTGCGGCCACAATGTGTATATGTGTACACTCTAGCATACATATGAGAATTGATATGATCATGGTGTACATAAGGTGTATGCCGTGAATGATGTGCATGAATATGTGGTGCATGTTTCTTGTGAAACATGGATTCCAATTTCTTGTGATCCATAGCACATTGGCTCAAAGTGAAGCCCAAACAATCAACAGTCTTCTTTAGCATAGTTATATCATTTTCAATATTAGAAGAGGATGTGGAGCATGCAATAGAAACATTTGAAGATGAATATGTAGTAGCATGGCAAACATGAGAATCTAAATCATTTTTCAAAGATTTATTTTTATTTAAAACCAACTCCAATTCTTTTGAAATGAAATCAATTTCATTTTTCAAAGAGTGGTATCTTTTTAAAACAAAATCTAATTTTGAAGATAAAACCTCATTATTCTTCAAAATACCATCACAATCATTTTTATCTCTTAAAATCTTATTTTCATTTAGGACAAGATCAAGTTGGGATTTCAATGAGTCTCTTTCATTTGAAATCTCATCCTTTTCTTGCAAAACCAAATCAACCTTAGAAAGTAAGTTTTATTTTCTTCTTTTATTTAGAATTTTCATTTTTCAAAGCTTTATATTTTGAAGGCAATTTTTCACTAACTATAGATGGTTCTTCATATAAAGCATGTGCATCTATATAATCACTACAAGAAGAACTAACACTATTCTCTAGTTGAGTATCCGAATATACCTCAAGGGAGTCATTCCCTTGGACCATGAAGCAACGTTGTTCGGATCCACTAGATTCCTTCTCCACTTGGATTGGCAATTGATGCTTTGGAGAGGTCAAGATGTTCCACACTGCAAAGGTGAAAACACAATGAGAAATCATATTTAAATATTCTTTGCTAAGTGATTTTCTAAGTGCCTCTAGGGCAAGTGCATTAGCCTCTATATGCTTGCTATCACTAAGATAAGATTCCTTGGTAATAGCAAGATAAACTTTATAACCTATGGCTTTTAAAAACCAACTCATCCTAACCTTCCATATATCAATTTTAGAGATATCAAACATGGGAGGGTCATCCATGAGTGCAAACTATATGTGTGATAATGCAAAATGTAGATTAGCTAACCAAGATCTCACTCCAAGGTGGTTAAACCTAATATCATGAGTGTAGGCTCTGATACCAATTGAAAGTACACCTAGAGGGGGGTGAATAGGTGTACAGCCAGCTAATCTAATGATAAATAATGCGGAATTTAAAAACTTAAAGCAACAAACTTAGTGCAACCAACGAGTGTAGCCGAATTCCCAGTGAAGGGTTCTGGACTAACTCCTCTTGCTTTCTCTAAATAAGAGTTGAGGTGCTATATGAAGCTCTCTTCGTTAAACACAAGTATGAGCACACACAAACAAACTAAGCATGTATATGATACGAGGAATATGAATCAATGCAAGTACAATATAAAAGAAGAGAGAGTTAGAGAAAGAGGATCAAACGCAAACACAAGGATATATTTCGAGGTTCGAGGACCCAGCTCTACGTTCCCGCCTTCACACAGAAGGATTTTCACTAACTCATCCACACAGGACTTCCCACACAGGGAACCTCCACTGAGGATTTGGGTAAATACAATTTGAGAGTACACAACTCCTCTCTCCAACAATACAACCTCTACACTTAGAGGCAAGGCACAAAGCCAACACAATATTCACCTCACAAATGAGGGATAGGTACAAAGCCAAACTACTATCACCTCACACTTGAGGGATAAGGCACAAAGCCACCACTCCAACAATCAACCGCTTCACTAAGAGGGATAGCACAAATAAACGAGGGTTTACAACTTGGGTTTCCACAACCACAAACTAATTTTTCCCACAAAATATATCCTAATAGATAGGATAGATAGATAAGCTCAAGTGTGAGAAAACAAAGAGTTTGAAAATAAAAAAACACAAAGAAAATCTCTAGGGAGAAACTCTAGATAGAAATATAAATGAAGATCAAATCAATTCCCAAAGACTTTTCTTTCTTTGATTTTTCCAACCCTTTAAAACAAAATAAAGATCAAATCTTTAAATCCAAAACTCTTTTGAAAACTTGCTGTTAAACACTTGTAAAGGTGAGAAATTTTGCTCTTGAAAACTTGTTGAAATACTACTTCAAATGGGGTATATATAGCCCATTTGAAAATCTGCCCGTTGGCAGCAGACAAGGGCAAAATGCCCGGCCGGTCGACGGCCGGTCGACCAGCCAACGGTCAAATTTTTGACCATTGAGCCTGCCGGTCGACCGCGCTGTCGACCGATGCCGAGCATACGGTCGATCGTTCGGTCGACCGCCCCCACCTGAGAGTGGGGCACTTACAGTCGGTCGACCGGGCGGTTGACCGGCCTAAGTGGCTGGCTATGTGCACGTCACCGTGCACGTCGGTCGATCGTGCCGGTCGACCGATTCCTGGTCCGGTCGACCGCCAGAGCCTGGCAAGGTCAATTTTCAGGATTTAAAAACTTGTCTTTTTGCCTTTGATTAAATCCCATAAAATCACAAAAAAATCTACAAAATAAGTTCAGTATTATACTTGATATACAAACATGTTTGAGTAAAAATCAAAGCATGTTACAAACATTTTGAACTATTTTTGTAACTTAGAAATTTTGCCTTAAAACAAAAACTGTATTTTTCAAAACTTGAATTCTTGAGATAGAAATTCGTTTTCTCCAAAACTCATGCAAATACAAAAACATGGTATTGAAACAACTTTGAAGCATGTTGTATATGGATAGAATCCAATATACAAATAAAGATTTATATCTATGTTTTTGACATTAAATCCAAAAATAAGTTTTGTTTAGAAACAAAACACCAAACTCATGAAATAGACTATGAAAATAAGTTTTTCTAAATAGATGAAGCACAGATGTATATAGATCAAATATAATATACATTAAATCATGTAAACTTGTTTTGATTCTATCTATTCATGAAAACCAAGATCGGTTAAACCGAAAAACCAAAACATGAAACTTGTGTGTGTATATTGTGAATTTGAGCATATCACACTATCTATTCTTTACAATGATCTAAACAATCTTAAACTAAACACAAACCGAAGTCTTCTTGTAGAACGCCGTCTCCAAGCCGACTCGATCCAAACGCGATTCACCGAGCTTGACTCCAACCGAGTGCTAGATGCGAACTTGACGCTCGAGCTCTTGAATCACCATGTGAAAGCTCCAAAACACCTTTGTTGAAGCTAATCACCAACTAATATCTTGGTTAAATATCTGAAACTAAATATCACAAGATTATTAGTAAACTATAACTACATGAGTTAATCATCATCAAAACTAGAGTGAAGGGCCTCTGGGCCAACAGAGCTGTGGCTCGAACTTCAAAACTTATCCTTGTGTTTGCGTTTGGATCTTTCTCTTTAACTCTCTCTCTCTTATATCTTACATTGTTATTTTTTATTGTTCACATTCATTTATATGTTTGATATTGTTTATGTGCCCACACTTGTGTTCAACCAAGAGAGCTTTTAAAGCACCTCAACTTTTAATCTAGAAGAATCTAGAGGAGTAGTTCTAGAGCACTCCACGGAGAATCCAGACCACTCTTTGTTATACTTAGTGTATTAATAATAAGTTTTTAATTCCGCATCATTTGTCCTATATTAGTTTGTACACCTATTCACCCCCTCTAGGTATGTTTGCAGAGGAAAAAAAAATCTCGCGTAAAGTTTCCTTGAATCAATTGAAAGTTTACAACGGATTAATACTCCGATTACAAGGGAGGGAGGATGTTGAGTCTTGAATCCTCCTTTGTTTAGTGCTGGGTTCTTCGTGTGGCGGTGGAGAGTGAATCTTGTTCTCCGTTGACCGGATGACCGTCGGGATCGTCAGGGAATCTTCTCTTTGGCTGGTAGAGGGAGTAGCACAGCTTTGTCTACCAAAACTCTCAAAGAGAAGGTAGGCAAAGAGCAGCTTGTACGCAGCAAGCTTGACGAAGAGTTGAGCTCTCTCCTGTCTCGGTCTGTCTCTCTCTGTGATCTTCTGATCCTCTTGATACCAGATGCCTTTCTAATCGCCCTTTCTTCTTCTTTTATTGCCTCGACCTCATAGCAAACGAGACTATTTATAGAGGTCCTAGGGGGTGAACGTGCCCCCTAAAAATGCTCCACGATGAGGGGCCAACTTCCCCACTTCCCCGCTATGTGGGCGGTGACTGGCCCAATAACCAGGGCGGTTATAACCGAGGCGTGGGTTTGGACCCTCGCGCCCTGATGCTGAGACGCGGGTGTCGAGCCCACGCGCCTTGATGCTGAGACGCGGGTGTCGAGCCCACGCGCCTTGATGCTGAGACGCGGGTGTCGAGCCTACGCGCCTTGATGTTGAGACGCGGGTGTCGAGCCCACGCGCCTTGATGCTGAGACACGGGTGTCGAGCCCACGCGCCTTGAGTTTGAGACGCGGGTGTCGAGCCTACGCGCCTTGATGTTGAGACGCGGGTGTCGAGCCCACGCGCCTTGAGGTTGAGACGCGGGTGTCGAGCCTACGCGCCTTAATGTTGAGACGCGGGTGTTGGACCCTCGCGCCTTGGTGCTGAGCCTTCGCGTCTAGAACTTGAAACTCTGCTTTTTAATTGAAAAATCACCTAGAGGGGGGGTGAATAGGTGATGGCTAATCTAATGGTCACTTATGAACAAATAATGCGGAATTAAAACTAAGTTGACCAAATTAAAACTTCTTTAATTAAACACTTATGTATAACTCAAGAGTGTGCCGAATCCCCTTGCGAGGCTCTGGACAAGCTCCTCTAGATTCCCCTTGAATGGGTTGAGGTGCCGCGTTGGCTCTCTGGTTGAATACTAGTGTTAACAACAATCCCACGCAATTATATATCAATTAAGCACAAGGGTATATATCATGCATATATAAGATGAACACAATGAAAGTAAATGCAAGATATAAAAGAGACAAAGAGAGAGAGAGGGAAGAGTAAGCAATCGCAAACACAAAGGGTTTGTTTCGAGGTTCGAGCACACTTGCTCTACATCCCCGCCTTCGACACACGAAGGATTTCCACTATGTAAGATCCCACCGGATCTCTCCTCGGTGCCGTACACCTACAAACCCTCGGACTCCCAAGTCCCGTACACACGCAAGTCCACCGACTCGCCGAGGCCATACCTCTACCACCAAGAGTTCACAACCGAACTCCAACCACAACGAGCACACTTGCCCGCTTCCCAAATACAAAGGAAATCTCTTTGGTGATCTAACACTTGATCACCAATTACAAACTCACTACAACACTCTCCCTATAGGATAGATATACAATGGAAGCTCAAGTGAAGTGTGAGAAATCAAGGAAAGAAAGCTTTGATGGAAAACACAAGAAATCACTTTAACACTCTCTTGATAAAAAAACTCCCTTTTGATTGGAAGTATTAGCACTCTATTTTGTGGAGAAAACTCTTCTAAAAGTATCAGAAAAACAGCTCAAGAAATCTCCAAAATCTTAACCTCAAAACAATAGACAAAACCCCCTTTTATAGGCTCCCAGAAAATAGAGCCGTTGGGGCTGTGTCAGTGCTGTCGGTCGACCGCCGGTCGACCGGCAACGGTCATTTTTCTGACCGTTACAGCCACCGGTCGACCGGCTCGGTCGACCGATCTCCTGGAGCAGAGGGCATTTCCTCTATCGGTCGACCGGCTCGGTCGACTGATTTTCCAGAGAGCAAAGCTCTCTTGGTCGGTCGACCGACCCGGTCGACCGGCCACTGTGCTGACAACGTGCACAGGGCTGTGCACATCGGTCGACCGGTCGGTCGACCGATTTGGCCTGTCAGCCAAACTCCAGGTCAGAAAACAGGATTTAAAAATCTTTTATAAAATCCTAAAAATACATAGAAATTCTACAAAAATAGTTTTACCAATATACTTGAAAGAACAAACATGCTTGCACAAAATCAAGACATGTTATATATGTTTTGGTCTATTTTGTAACTTGGAAATATTAGCTCAATAACTAAAATGTATTTTTCCAAAACATGTTTTTCCAAACTTGTTTTTCTAAATCTTCATCAAATACAAAAACAGATATTTGAGTTCATTTTAAAGCATAGTGTGTATGGATATGATCCACTACACAATCATAAGAAATATCTATGTTTTGATATAAAGCTCTAATCAAGATTTTGGTTTAAAGATATGAACTATGAAATACCAAAATCCAAGATAAATATTTTGTCTCAAAGAAAATCTTTGTTCTAAAAAATTCTTTTCTAAACATAAAAATCTTTTATGAAAGCACTTTAAATCGAGAGTTCTAATCAAGAGTGTGTGTGTGTGATATAACTTGAGCAATCCACCAACTATCTATCCTTTACATTTTACTAAAACAAACAAAACAAATTCTATACCTAGACCCAAGTCTTCAACTTCTTGAAGTCTTCACTTGAAGGCTTCTCATCTTCTTGACTTGGTCCAAGCTTGATCCAAAGCTCCTTGGATCACAACATGCAAGCTCCAAATCTTGATCTTTTAACTTTGTTGAGCTTTGCACCTACTAAGATCTTGATCATGAATCTGTCACTAATTAAACACAAGATCATTAGTAACTATAACTACATGAGTTGATCATCATCAAAACTAGGGTGAAGGGCCTTTGGGCCAACATTAATGGCTTGTCTTTTAGTGATTTTTAGACAGCCTACAGAACCCCCTCCAAAGTTTTCGATATCCGCAGTTAAATGGGACGGATTTCGAAATACTTTGGATTTTAGCCGCATTCGCCTTTATGACTGGACTGTTAACGCTCCGGGTTTGATCTATCTGGAGTTGGTCTTCGTGAGTGTATTGTTGAACTCTTTGAAGCCACCAGAGTTGATCGTGTTGAGTGTCTAGATACACAGTCTAAAACCTCCCCGATTGCTTTTAGTCTGTCATGGACGCGCTTTAAGCCAAGAGTGGACGATCGTCTGCTTGTGCCAGTATACTGTTGAAACTGATTTGCAGAAGTAAGGACTGAACGCCAGTTCTTTTTGAAGAGCAGAGATAGTACTGCTTTACAGACGCAACTTTTATGGGGTGCGTCTTTTGGAAATGGAAACGCGACTGATATTCCATAAAGCAGACGCGATGTTCAGCCGGGCTGGAAAGACGCGAACTTCTTAGGGAGACACGACTTTTGAATGTATTTATGGCGGTGATGACGGGGCATGTCCATCGAAGAGACGCGACCGTCGGGTGCGAATCCGTGCCATGCCATGATTGCACTGCCAGTTGGCCTGGGGAACCGACGGGATTTCACCTTTTGGCGCGCGGATTTCCCGGTTCATTAAATGATCTGTTCCACGTGTCAAGCGATGACTCGCTGCAGAGTCATGGCGCATGATCTTCGCGAATCATCAAAATGATTTCTTCCACGCGTCAAGCGATGACTCACTGCAGAACTAATCGAGCCACGTGCCGCGTATCTTCGCGAATCCTTGTGCCTATAAATGGCAACAGTCAGAGAGATACCTCTTCTTCTCCGAGCGCATTTGTTTAGAGTTTTTAAGAAAAAGAGTTCTTCTTTCTCTGTTCATCTCCATTACTGGATTCTTAATCACCAATGGCACCCAAGACCAAGCCAACCACATCCTCTTCAAGAGCGACCGTCACCGAGGCCCAGAGGGGCGATTCCTCCGCGCAGGAAGTCTCTTTCCCAGGTATAACGCCGTTTAGGCTTGAACTTCACCATTAATGGGAGTTCATGGAACCCCAAAAAGATATCTTTTGGAGGAGAACCATTAACACAGAAAAACAAACCGTGTTTGATTCTCAGACGCGGTCTCAGACGCGGTCTTTGAGTTGATAACCAAGGCGCGGGTTTGATGACCCGGTGCCAGCGAGTCCTGCATTTCGGATTCTTCACTTAGAATATTTCTAATTGTGAAGGGTTCGGACGCGGACTTGAAGATTTTTCATCAGGTGCAGGTTTTTGATGAATCTTGCACCTGAGCCCAAGTACTTAGAGATTTTTCATAAGTCTTGGTTTGCAAAACGCGGATTTGATCCCGCGGGTCTTACGCCTGGATACGGATTTGCAGGTCTGGACGCGGATTTGATAATTCCTGCGTCCAGTATTTCTTCTGCGTCTGGACGCAGATTCGCAGGCTGGACGCGGACTTGATAATTCCTGCGTCCAGTATCTCTTCTGCGTCTGGACTATAGATGCTTAGCATTTTTTTTTTGATAAGGTGTCTGATTAAGTGTCCTTTTCTTTTGCAGTACCACACCTTCTGCCCCACTCGCCAAGAAGCGCCACTTTGGACATGTAGGTGGTGCTGACCGTGATCTGGCCTTTGTGCTACGAAGGACAGTACCTGTGACTGCTGACAAGTCACAGGAGCGCCAGAAAAGGCTCTCCAATGTTGATATGACAACCCTTCGGGTGCTTATGACCGATGCAGCATTCACAACGGATGATCGCGTCAAGCTGGAGAAGCCCGCCTTCTTCTTCGCAGATCGTATCGGCGATGGCGGCTATTCCATGTATGATGAAAATTATAGATGGCTCCGCCAGATAGGGGATAGAAGATTCTTTCTTCCAGACATGGTGAGGATGTTCCCGCTGTCTTATCTCCAGCACATGTCCGTCCCTCGGAAGATGACATGGGACGTTTCCCGCTACGTCCCTGAGATTACCCTCGGTGACTTGGGCTCCCAGAAGGTATACCGTCATGATGGTCATGATAGGGCGGTTCTCGGCCCGTCCCCGGGTCGCGCAAGTCTGAGCTCCCAGTTGGAGAGATACCAAAACTCGGCACTACCTTCCTCAACGCGTTTATGAAAGCGGAGGGTGATTTTCTGGTTGAGTTCCGTGCGCCCGGGTGGGTTCATTCCACCGAGAAGTATTGGTGGTGCAGGATGGTGAGCTTCGTCCTTGCCAATCTTGGAGATCTGCTAGATCATGTGGGACTATACCCAGCAGTCAGGGCCGTGCAGTATGGCATCCCGCTGAGTTCTCAGAACTTCTTTGGGGTCCTGGAGCGTTACAATTCTTTGACGGGGACATTCTTCACCCCGGTCGGAGAGATGGGCCTTGCACTGCACGAGTTGCATGAGGTCTCGGGGCTGGCAACAGGGGATTCTCCCTATGAGGAATATATCCCAACCACTGAGGAGCTCAACCTTATGAAGAAAGGGTCTCCTCAAATGTACGAGACTTATTGGGAAGTGCTATGTCACTTCCATATTTGCGGCCAGATAACCACTTGGAGGTCGGGAGGAATCAACAGCTGTCTTGGGCCAGTTACTTGTTCAACAATGTCAATAAGAAAGACCATCCAATAACCCGACTGGCTCCCAGCTCCGACGAGGAGATTGCCGACAGGATCGCCCAGGCTCCGGAAGGCTTCTACACCACGGATTCGAACGAGGACGGTTTCGAACCTGACATGGTCTTCGAAAGCTTTCACCATCAAGCCCGGACCCCTATCTCCGATCGAGCATTGTTGGCGGGCTTCTTAATTCTGTGGCTGAAGCGTTGTGGGTGCCCACGCTGCCACATGAAGTCATTGTTGCCGACGTGGTGTACCCGGCGGTGCTCCTGGCCTATGGCAGTCCCATAGCCCTTCTTCCGGCCGTGGCGGCTAGCATTCAGAGCGGGTTGCGGGCGTTAACCCAGGCTTTCTGCGAGTCAGGGAAGGCTGTCGACTCCCATGGCCAACCGATCCTTGACTCAGAGGGGAAGCCGACGGTGAAGCGCCCCAACCCTCGGATCGAGCTGCCTTACACGTACCTCATGGCTTGGTACGTGATGCACTGCCCTTCCCTGATGACGCCGGCGCCTTGGAGTGAGGGTTTCGCCCCTTTTGTACAGCGGTTGGAGGGTTCGGACTGGCATAATACTTATATGTATTTCGTCCGGAAGTGCATTTCAGATGCTTCGAACTACCAGCTCAATCGCTGCTTCCCCGAGATCCCTGGTGCATCTTTTGGGGATCTATTTACTGATTTCGCGGGCCCAGATGACTTCACGAGGTTGTCCGCGGGGGTCTTCTGGTGGTTGATCAACATTCGGCCCGGATATGTGCTTTTCCGGCAAGGGACTTCATGCACAATCGAGCCGTACATGCCGAATCGTTTCACCCGACAGTTCGGCTACGATCAACTCTACGTCGGCAATCCCAATGCTCGACTCACCTTCGAAGGGAACTTGTTCGAAGGTGCTCGGGCTTGGTACTACAGTGTGACCGGAGGGACGGAAGCAACTTTCCGTCTACCTATTGAGGGATCAAAGTGCCGTATGAGCTTCAGGTTCTGCTCCTGGTACTTCCAAGTCAACCAGACACCATACTTTGTTCCGGAGTATTCATGCATTAAGAGTATCAATGCAAATCTCGAAGCAAGGTCGGAGTCTGGAAAACGCTCGCGAGGCGTCGAGCAGTACCTGAAGGCTCTGAGGAAGGTCGGGAGAAGGTCAAGGGAGGAGCCGCGAGCGACAAGGGCGGAACCGCGACCAACAAGGGCGAAGCCGCGACCAACAAGGGCGGAGCCGCGACCAACCAGGGATCGACAGGCGGTGAGCAAGAGTCGTCAAGGTTCTACTTCCACTGCTGAGCCTGCCCCAAAGAAGGTCCGGAGAGACTTGACGGCTGCAGTTTCTCGATCCGCGGACATCCCTTCTGGTGTTGGGGAGCCGAGGGAGGAAGAGGTGGACAAGGATGACACTCCCTTAGCCCATGCCCGCAGGTTACACCGCAGGAGCCTCAGGATTGCAGAGGAAGGGGAGCCTGCTGACAGACCCACCGCCACTGACGAGACCGAGCAGTTCGAGGTCGATATAATGAGCGGAGGCGATGTTGAGATTCCGGGGATCTCAGCTCAGCCCGAGTCTTCCTCAGCTCAGAGGAGGGATGAGGCACAACAGCCTGGGTCTCCTTCTGTCTTCATCTCCAGTCCTCGGATGGTTGACCCCAGCCCTACCACTGGGGTGTTTAGAGGCAAGGCGCCGGCTACCGAGGCCTCTCACGTTGAACTGTCGTCTTCCTTATCCGCAGAGGAAAGCGATTTTGAGGATGAGGTCGACTATGGTGACGAACCCGCTCCTCCTGATCCGAGTAAATTCTCACACATCTCGGAGGAGGAAATACATGGGTGCGAGCCGTTGACGGTATCACCACTGGCGGCAGTTACTCCCGCTGAAGGTATTCTTTTCACCTTCTGACCTGATTTACCTTTTCATTTTGAAGAGAAGGCTTTAACATTCTCCTTTTATGCTGCAGGATTAGCTGAGGATACCGAGGCTGCAACCTCCTCGCATATCGAGGAGATGGTGCAAGAGTTGACCCAGCCGGAAGGAGTTGAGACTCCAGCTGCCGAGACTTCTACTCTGCGAAAGAGGAGGCCACCACTGAAGTCAGGGAGACTTCTCCTCTGCAGGGTTCGCCCAAGGATTCGACATCTCTGGACCTCCAGCTTGGTAAGGAAGTTTTGATGTCTCAGATGTTTCTCTTTTTACCATTCTGGCTAATGTTGAGATAACTTACAGAGAGAACTGAGGGGCCCAGGTAGAGAGTCTGACGGTCAGTGTCCCTCCGGAAGGCCACACGGCCCAAGCCTTGGCTGAGGTTTCTGAGGAGGTCGAGCTCACTACCCTGTCATCGGCTGTGGAGGTTCCTGCAGAGGTGGTACCCCCAGAAGCGCCAGTGGCTGCTCCTGCTCCTGCCGTACCCGTGGTCAGCTCGACTCTTGCACCAACAGAGCCGATCTACATCCCCCACCCCGTGTTAGAAAGGGGATCGGGGAGCACTTCGGATGATGATATCATGGAGCTTTTGACACGCCAGGCGGTGCAGCAGTTCCTTACCTCGATGCGAACATGCATCGATTTCGTCCTGACTAGGGGTAGCTCCCTTGACTTCGCCCAGATGTTTCTCGGAAACCAGGTCGAGAACATCAAGTTGGCCGGAGGCCCTTCGCTAGCCCAGGCGAGTCAGCTGCTGGTGGATCAGCTGGGACAGCACCTGAGAGAGCTTCGATCCCTGGAGGATGATGCCGGTTCATCCCACGAAAACCCAAGAAACGCTGAATAGGCTCCTTGTTGCTCAAGAGCAGGAGCGAAGAGAGGTGGAGGAGAAGATCACCGATAGCACTCGTCTTCTTGAACGTGTCCAGGCTGATCACCAAAGGCTGGCGATTGAGTCCGAGGAGTCAGAGACGATCATACAGACCGCAAAGCAGGCTATCCTTGACTCTCGGGCTGTTATAGCCAGGGCTGAGGCCATGATTGTCTTCAACGAACAGAGGCTTGCTACCTCTGAAAAGAGGCTAGCGGAGTTAGAGGTTGCCAAGGCGCAAGCTGAAGCGGACCTCTCTGTTCGTTCGTCCGAGCTGGAATCCCTCCGAGTGCAAGCGCAGGGATTTTTGTCTGAAGCGGATCTGTAGGCCCGAGCTCTCATGGAGGTTGAGAAGGCGCGTCAACATAAGATACATCGCCTTAGAGAGCAAATCCGTTCTTTGGCGGACTAGGACTTGTAGCCTTCTCTCTCTCTTTTTTTTTTAAGAAAAGGACACTCTGTTTACTAAGAGTGTTTTGTATTAGCTTTTATCATTTTTGATATAATAAAAGTCTTTGAAGTTTTTTTTTGGTTCCACCTCCTTTGTTGCCTTGCTGTGGATGAATTCGACCTCTTGATCACAATCTTTGATTAACTGACTGTGAATGCTGAACTTAGGTGAGACTAAGTTCTTTAACTGAAACGCGGCGTTTGACCCATAGGACCTTAGGCAGAACTAAGCCCTTTTGATGAGACGCGGCATTGGTTCATAGGGACTTAGGTAGAACTAAGTCCTTTTGATGAGACGCGGTGTCAATTCATGGAGAGACGCGGTCATCAGTTCATAAGAACTCAGATAGAACTAAGTCCTTTTGATGAGACGCAGCGTCAATCCATAGGGAGACGCGGCGGCGCCAACTCGCAGAGAGAAACGCGGCTTTGAGTAACGCGAGTCTGTCCTGCCAATGAAGACGCGACTCGAGCGGACGCGAGGGACGCAGCCTTGTGTATTTTCCCCTTAATCTCAGAATGGACTAAGTCCTTTGCTGAGTCAAGTGCTTTCCCTTAAATGGGCCCTGTTTGCTGAAGGGACGCGATTCTGAGTCATGCGGACTTTCCTTTGGAACGCAGGTGGACGTCATTCATTCTGAAAAAGGAGACGCGGGTTCCAAGACGCGGTTTTCCCATCTGCGTATCGATGTAACTTCCAGACGTTACATGCGGCCTGACATAAAGATTTTATGAGATCTTTTGAACGTCAAGTCTTCACTGACGATTGAACGTCAAGTCTTCACTGACGATTGGAAAACCGGGTCATCCATTGTTTCTTGAAGCAGTTGTCCACGCGTCAGTTCTTCATTGGACTTGGGCGTTAATACCCTTTAATGTAAAACCGGCGCTGGCGGTTGTAGACCATCGTCTTCAACATTTCGCGAAGCGACCCTCCACGCGTCAGCTTCCCATTGGACTTTGACAATCGTGCGATCATTAAGGCCGACGGTTCCAATTGATGAACCATTAATGACGGTTACCAGGAGCGGCCTATAAATAGGGGCTCGCCTTCTTTAGCAGTCCTAATCTTAGACTATTTTTTAAGAGAACGATTGCTCTGAGAACTTTCGCCTTCTTCAGAGTTTCTAACAGGGGTACTGTCTTCATGGATGAAGACGACTTCGGGGAAGAAGATGACCCAGAGCTTTCATGCTTCTGTTTGGTCTCTTCAGGACAAAGTGTCTCTCTGATCACCTTCCATGTCCATATTCTGATGCAGAGAGTTAAACTCTTGATAGAGGCCTCTGCTGGTATGCCGTCCCGACTTGCCGTGATGTTTCTAGTCCACCCAAGTTTGCACTTTGGCATCATCATCATCTGAATTTCCTCATGAAGTATGAGTTGGTGCATTCCTTCTGGAATTTGCGCCACCGACTTAAACTTCCCTGGACGCGAGTACAGAAGTCTTTGGCGCTGACTTTGCTCATGAAGCTCGCGTTTTAAGGCCACTGATTTGGATGAATTCCAACTCGGGCTGAAGGTTTCAGACCCGAATTTTGCAACCCCTGTTCCCTCGACAGGGAGATGGCAATTTTCGGCGTCTGAGTCCTTTCGCGCCTTGTGTTTTCGGCGCGGGCGCAACATGAGACCGCGTTTGAATCCTGTGTGTGGCACAGTTTTGATTCGCGTCTGCTTCTGTTGACGCGGTATTTTGACTCACTGCGCGGGCTCATTCCCGCGTCTGAAGTCTTCGACAATAGCCGCGTCTGTCACTTAGTTTTCTTTGTGGAAGTATACTAAGTTCCAGATTTTCTAACCCCTTGTTTATTCCTTGTAGGTAGGCTTGATTGTCCTTTTTCAGGTTCGCTGGGCCTCTGGAAGAATATTCCGGTCGGCGAACTCGTTCGATGTTCATCTACAAGGGAATATATTATGGTCCTCGTCGTCTACAAGGGAATATATTATGTCCCTGACGAGGACTTAACCCTCGCCAAGGTCTCTTCAGATCCACTGCACCAGTCATGCCTGCTGGCAAGGATGGTCAGGGTAAGTATGGCGGCGAGGAGGTTACGGTGGATACAGTGGCAGATAGGATCCTCTTCTCTCCCACTCCAGAAGTGACATCGAGGACACTCCATGTTTGTTGGATGGCCTTCTGGCGAGAGAGATGCTCATGAATGAAGGGTTGCAGGGCTTTCTGCTGCCACCGGACCTCAAGAACACTATTGCTCTTAGCTTAGTCAGCTAGGGCTCTTCCGATGTTTACGTCATGCACCATAGTGCAACCGGCTCCAATTGTCGCCATAGTTTGGCACTTCTTCAGACATCGTGCACTTGGAATTAGATGCGGCTTCAAGGAGTGAGTACGGCCTCTGAGAGAGAGAGAGAGAGGGACTTCTTTGTACTCCTTAATTGTAACACTCAATCTTATTGTATAAGAGAGCGTTTTGATCACTTTCATATGCCTGGATATAAATAAAAGTGACACTTTTCTTTTTGCCTATTTCATTGTCTTGAACTTTTTGTCTTCAGTTAGACTCATAGAGCAAAGAATCTTTGACTTTGTCAAAATTATGATGATAATCTTAATAAGTCAAACTTTGTAGGGAAAGATCCAATTTCAGGAACTCTCACAATACTGTCAGAGGTGTAATATTAACTTGACAGAGATGAAATAATTTTTGGTGGACCTGCCACTTTATAAGAGAAAGTGACAAGTAGAATTGGTACCCCCAGGGAGGGTGAACTTTTATCAAGTGTTTGGGATTAACTTGATTGAGCTCAGCTGGGGATTTGATGGAAACACTGTTGATGGTGTAGTATTAACCTAACAATGTTTTTAGGTAGACTTGTTATTCTGTTGAAGAGAATAACAAGTGAGACTAGACTCGTGGAGAATCTAGGAAAGTTTGTTACCATTAGAGGTGTGATATTAACTTAACGGGTTGAAAGTGGTCTTGTCAGAAGTGTAATGTTAACTTGACAAGGATGTGAGTCAGAGGTGTGATATTAACTTAACTCAGAAGTGTCACTGTCATAGGTGTAATGTTTAACTTGACAGTGAGGGTAATGCTAGAGGTGTAATGTTGAACTTGGCATTGGTCATCTCGGCTTGTATAAGGAAGTCCGAGGGAAAGTCATGGCCATAGGTGTATTGTTTAACTTAGCAATGACTTGATGCTAGAGGTGTAATGTTAACTTAGCATCATCCATTTCAGCTTCGATATGGAAGCCTGAAGAAAAGTGACTGTCAGAGGTGTAATATTAAACCTGACAGAAACCTGATTACTGTTTAGAGGTGTAGTGTTAAACTTTAACAGTAATTTGTCAGAGGTGTAGTATTAACTTGACAAAGATTGACTCATGATAAGAGCAATTTGAGGACCTGTCATTCTATTGGTGAGAATTGACAAGTGAAAATTTGAAGTGCCAGAGGTATAGTGTTAACTTGGCAAATTTGAAAGTTTGATACTCCGTGTAGAGTTGACAAATAAAATTTGTACTCGACAAGGAATATGAAAAGTTTCCATTACCAGAGGTATAGTGTTAACTTAGTAATGGTTGTATCTTGTAGACCTACCATTCTGTGGATGAGAATTGGTAAGGGATTTTGGAAGAAAGAGTGGAGCCAAGTCCACTTAGGATTTTTAGCAAACCCTCAGCTATCAACGGATTTGAGGTGCCTTTACCAACTACCATTTGAGTTGGGCTAGCCATGCTATTCCCCTCAGCATGATGAGTTGTCGAAGACTTACGTTGGGCTTAGAAGCCAACATTTTCCTCTATCCTTAGCCGTCGGGGGCGTCAGATGTTATAATGAGGAAATTCTTCTTACTTTGATCAGAGGTGTACTTTAACTTGATCAGCGGAAGAATACCATCTAAGGATAGTATTTCTTCAGGAACCTGCCATTGATCGGCATCATGAGTGTATCGCCTTTTGAGGTTATGAGGTGATATGACCCATTTGAGTAGACTGACTCTACTACAAATGGTCCTTCCCATTTGGGTTGGAATTTTCCTTTTGTCTTGTGCGTCATTACCATGGGTCTTCTGAAGGCTAAGACAAGATCGCCTTTCTTGAAAGTTCGCATTTTAACTTTCTTGTTGAAGGCTCTGGTAATACGAGCTTGGTAGAGCTCGATTTGTTGTTGGGCCTGCAGACGTTTATCATCCAAGGCCTCCAGTTCCTGGAGTCGCTGTCGATGCTTCTCCTCTGTTGTCATCTCCACTGTCAAGGTGACGCGTAGAGATGGAATTTGGATTTCCAGTGGGAGTACTGCTTCACACCCGTATACCAAAGAAAATGGCGTAGCTTTAGTTGGGGTTCGCACAGTTGTGCGCTAGGCCCATAAGCATTCACCCAACTTGTCGTCCCAGTCTCGTTGACTTTTCGAGACGAACTTCTTGAGAAGCTTGCCAATAGTCTTGTTGAAAGCTTCTGCGAGGCCATTAGCGGCAGGATAGTATGCCGTTGAGGACACACTCTGGATTCTGAACTTAGCGTAGAATCTCTGGAAAGCCTGGCTGATGAACTGAGGTCCATTGTCATGGACAATTCGTCGAGGTACACCGAAACGGTAAATAACGTGATGTTTCACGAACTTGATCACGTTAGACGATTTTACCTCTTCAAAGGGATGGCTTCGGCCCATTTAGAGAAGTAATCGGTTATTGCCAAAATAAACCGATGTCCTTTTGATGATGGTGGGCTGATAGGGCCAACCACATCCATCCCCCACATTTCAAATGGCCAGGTAGAGGTCGTAGAGTGGAGGTAGCCTGGTGCTTGATGGATGAAATCGCCATGCACTTGGCAAGCGTGACATCTTTTAGCATAAGTGACGGCATCGGCAATCATCTTGGGCCAGTAGTAACCCAATCTTTGGAGTCGATGTGCCAGTTTTGGGCCAGGTTGATGGGCTCCACACATACCGTCGTGGGCTTCTCTCAATACCTATTGGGCTTCTTTTGGTGAGAGGCACCGGAGCAAGATCCCGTCATGCGATCGACGATACAATGTTCGCGTAATCGCATTATAATAGAATTTGGGGGCTTTCTTTCGAATGGCCGCCGCTTCTTTGGTGTCTTCAGGCAGGATGCCATACATGACATAATCAATGTAGGGGAATCGTCAGTCTCTAAGTTCTGGACCGGTTGACAATTCCAGCGCTTCTTTGCTTTGAGAATCTCCCCTTGACTCCTGATAGCCCTCGAGAGCATTTCTCGGGCAATATAGGTCATGGCTGTAGACGAATATCTTCTCCATTGCTCCAGCTGGAAGAGCTAAGGAGGCCGCGAGGGATGCGAGTGCATCCGCGTGCGCATTTTGCCTGCGCGGTACATGGTCGATGTAGAAGCTTGTAAACCCCTCGGCCATGCGGATAGTTGCGTTGTGGTAGGGTACTAGGTCCTCATGTCTGACTTCGTACTCCCCGCGAACTTGGCTGACGATGAGTTTAGAGTCGCCGTATGCCTCAAGATTTTTAACGCCAATCTCACCGGCGAATTGCATCCCAATCAAAAGAGCGTTGTACTCAGCCACATTGTTGGAACAAGGTTCAGTTAATGAGACAGCTCGGGGAATCACATAATTTTGTGGGGATACGAGTACTACTCCTACCCCCGCTACTACGTGTCCCTTTAGGCTTGTTCTTGATGCACCGTCGAAGAAAAGTTGCCATACTTGACTTTCGAACGATGTCTGAGTCAGGCAGACTTCAGCAACTTCATCTGGGAGATCCTCGTAGACTTTGGCTGCCCTCGGATCTGGGTGCTCAGCTAGGAAATCCGCCACTGCTTGTCCCTTAATGGCCTTTTGTGGTAAAAAGTGCATCTCATATTGGGAGAGCAATATGGCCCATTTTGCCAGCCGGCCGTTTAATGATGAAGGCTTAGTCATAAGTAACCTCAGGGGGTTGACTTTTGATTTGACGTTTATAGTTTGGCCTACCAAATAGTGCCGCATTTTCTGAATAGCGAACACTAATGCCAAACATTCCTTCTCGATCGGGTTATACCGATGTTCGGCTCCGATCATTGTTCTACTCAGATAGTAGATTGCTTGCTCACGTCCGTGATCATCATTCTGAGCTAATAGAGCTCCCAAAGAATGATCCATTGCCCAGACGTACACCAGGAAAGGCTTTCCGGATACCGGAGCTGCAAGTACTGGTGGTTGGGTGAGGTATTGCTTGATTTCCTCGAACGCTTGTTGGCAAGCGTCATCCCAAATGAATGAGACACCCTTCTTCATTAACTTAGCTAAGGGTTGGCATCTTCCGGAGAGGTTTGAGATAAACCTGCGGATGTACGCCAATCGTCCCTGCAATCCCCTGAGTTCTTTGAGATTTCTCGGGGGTTGCATCTCCTGGATAGCGCGAACCTTTTCCGGGTCCAAGTGAATTCCGGTGGATGTTACAACAAATCCTAAGAATTTGCCACTGGCCACCCCCAGGAAGGACTTGTGGGATTCATCTTCAATTGACGAGCCCGCATAATGTCGAAGACCACCTTCAGGTCCGCTATGTGATCACCTTTAGTGCGGCTTTTTACCGCGATGTCATCAACATAACATTCCACCGTTTTGCGTATTTGCTGATGGAAAATGGCGTTCATGGCCCTTTGGTATGTTGCCCCTGCATTTTTCAGTCCGAAGGGCATGACGGTGTAGCAATATACCCCTAGAGGTGTCCTGAAGGAGGTATGCTTTTCGTCATCAGGATACATTTTGATTTGGTTGTATCCTGAGAATCCGTCCATGAAGGACATTCGTTCGAATCCACAAGTATTGTCAATCATGACATCTGTGATCGGCAATGGGAATTCGTCCTTGGGGCAGGCCTCGTTTAGATCGCGGAAGTCGATGCAGATCCGGATCTTCCCGTTCTTCTTGGCGACGGGGACGATGTTGGCTACCCAGTCGGGATGTTGTTCTTCCCTGATGAAGCCAGAATCAATAAGTTTTTCTGACTTCTGATTCAATTGCCTCCATTATTTCTGGACGAAACCGTCGCTGCTGTTGTTTGACAGGCTTTACGTCCGGATTGATGTTGAGGCGGTGCATAGCCACCTGAGGATCGAGTCCTGGCATGTCCTCATAATTCTAGGCGAAGAGTCTATATACTCTTGTACAAGAGATATTAGATCCTTTTTCTCCGAAGGTGACAGACCGTCACTTATGAAGATGGGCTTAGGGTTAGCCTCATCTCCTAGGTTGATCTGAACAACCTTGTCTTCTGTGGATGGCTCGCGCTGTTCAAAGCGAGTGTCCCAAAGAGCATTTAAATGTTTGATCCAAGGATCTGTATCAGATTGGATCATTTCTTCATTTCCATCTTCCAGGTGGCTTGTCGAAACCATGTTCACTGAAAGTTTCCTTGAAGATGTTGCCGACACTGACATCTGACTCCCAAGATGATGTGTCTGAAGAGTAATCATTGCTCGACGATTCTTGAGAATCGGAGGCTGATGGGACCGAAGTTGATACATAGCCCAACCCCCGGCGCGTCCGATGATAATAATCGGGGGCCTTCCCTTTCGGCACAAAGGATCGAAGCAGCGTCCTCCTTCCTTTGCCGAAGTTCAACCCGGGTCTATTGGTCAGGTCGTACCCATGCATCTCATCATTTTGAGTGCTTTTGGTTCATAATGACCGAACTGAGGGGATTCCTCCTCGCCTTCCGATTCTTCGCGGGGCGTTGGTTCAGACGAGATTCGCCTAAAAAGAATTGGTTTTGGCCTTTCCGTCTTGCTGGAACCATAAATATAGATTCTTGCGCATTACCATTATCTTGGTATGTCTCGAAGGACGACTTCACTGGTAACATGCAACGATGTCAAAGCATCTATTGCCGACCAGGGGTCATCGTCTACTTCGGTGCTAGTGTCTGATGGTACTGAATCAGAAGCAAACACAGAAAAATACGCAAAATCTAAATCTTCATTAATATACAACCGCCTACATCGTCGGTGGTATTATTAACATCGAGCTTATTATGCTCTTTACAAGTGGTTCTAACTCCCACAGGCACTCTTCTTTCGGGCTCGGTGTCAGCTTCATTACCAGAGTCTGGCTCCTCTGGTCGTGGGACTTCATCCGTCTCCACCGGATCTTGGTAACAGCAAAGAGTCGGTGAAATAATTCTCGACCCCTTTGAACGGATACCTTTCGGCGATCAACGTCTGCACCTTTCCACTCCCGTCAATGTATTTCATGACTTGGTGGAGAGTGGAGGGAAGGATGGAGTTGCGGTGAATCCACGGTCGTCCCAGCAATAGATTGTAGGAAGTGTTGGCGTCGATGATGTAGCATGTCACTTCCGACTTGAGGCTTCCAATCTGGCATTTGAGCTTGATTTTCCCATCGGACGGGTCTGGTTGGCATTGAACCCATAGATAGTTGTCTGAGTAGGGCTCAAACGATGAGTAGGAATGCCAGATGTTGCATGACCCGACAAGGCATGATGCTCAACGCGACCCTGGATCTACCTGAATGCGGTTCACCTCAGACGATCCAATATTACCCTGTGAAATACAGGGGTCGATCATGCTTCCTTTTAACCTGCATATCATCTGCTGTGAAGGTAATGCAGGGAGCATTTGGGGAGGTGTGGAGGCAATCTCTACATCTTCCTCCTTCGGCACCTGGGTCATGAAGACCTCGGCATTTGCCAGAGCTTCTTGTAGAGCTTCTCTGGTCGACATTGATAGTCTAAGAAGTTCATACAAGGTAATGCGTGCTGGGATGTTGGCTAGTTGAGCCAGGACATCAAAGCGGTAAGGTGTCGTGGATCCTTCCGCCATACCTTTCGAAAGAACTCGAGAAAACCGAGTTTCTTTCTGTTCTCCACCAGGTTGTTTGTGGAGGGCTTGGTTAGTTCTGCAGCTGGTTGTGGAGGGACTACCGCCATCTCGCCATACTGCTTCAAGTACGGCTGTCCCGAACGGGTTCCCGCCATCGGTTGGTTGGGTTCTGCGGCCAAGACTATTGTTTCCCTCTGAGTCGGTTAACGAGGGAACATCAGTCTCGGCTTCTCGAGAGGAGGCACCCACCACATTGCAGGATGAAGCCTTGCCTTGCCTTTGGATTTCCTGTTGGTCACAGTAGTCATTGCTGTTCATTGACAAGGTCAGGGTGGACCCACATGATTTCCCCTTGAGGTGTGTAGGGCGGGTACCAGGCCTTTCTCTTGCTGCTTGGTGAGGGTCTATGTTGACCATTCTCAGCTCTCCTCTTGGAATAGGGACCACCCCCGCAGGCGTTGGGGGTTGTCTTCCAAACTGGAGAACTGACGTCACATTAGCCGTCACCTTCTTCTGCTCTGGTCGGAGCTTAACACCTCCGCGTCAATCAGAGCTTGAAGGATATCCTTGAAGACATAGTAGCTTTTGGTGGGGTGCCCCAGCATCCTGTGGTACAAGCAATAGGTGGGATTGTCGGTCTTGCCGACTTCCTCGGGGCGCCGAGCTTCAGGAGCTTTAGTCGGTTGCTCTTGTTGAGTAGTTTAAAGAGCGAATCGACATGTTCCTCCTTGAAGGAATATTGCTTGTTGGCGCGAGGCTGACTTGAAGAGCCAATCGCCTTGCCTGATTGAGGTTTGGGGGAGATTTGGTCTCCGTTGCCAAATTATCCTTCCGCTTTGTTTGGAGGGATGTGTCTGGCGCACGCCTTGTCGACCTTTCCGGCCTAGGCTTACCTTCTCTCCGCTCTGACGCGGGCGACAATCTCCTCAGCCTGTTCACCTTGTTGGACTAATTGCTTCCAGGTGCGGCTTTCAGCAACTCCTATTTGAGTAAGGAGTGAGGTTTGGAGATTGTGGCGGCATGTTTCCACCAGGGTGGCCTGGGTCATGCCGCTCGGACATCGGAGTGCCACGTTCCGAAACCTTTCCACGAAAGACTTAACGGACTCTCCCTTTCGCGCTGTTTAGTAGCCAAAAGGTGGGCATTGTGACTTCGGAGTCATCTTCGAAGAAGCGTGTTGGTTAAGAAAGCTTCTCCAAATCGCCCCAGTTCTTGATAGAACCTTCTGGGAGCTTCATGAATCATTCAAAGGCCAACCCTTTCAGGTGTCGATGAACAGACACGCCAGGATAGCATCGTTGTCTACTACATTCCCAGTTTGGGATTTGAAGTAGTAGATGTGCTGGTTGGTGACCCCTTCCCGTCGAATGCTTGGGGGGTTGGAGCCTTGAACTTAGGAGGGTATGGAACTAAGTCCCACAGCCGGATAGGGCCGGACCACTCCTACTTCTTGGAGGTCTTTGCGATTGGCAAGGGCCTCGAGCGTCGCTCCAGTTGATCATTCTTTTAGCATGAGCCTTCCCCGGTCTTGTCGCCCTTTACTTGCGACGAGGACTTGGACGAGCCGGAAGTAGATCGCCGCGTCTCCTCAGAAGGTTCGGAAGATGAGCTTTCTCCCTTTCTCCTTTGCCCTTTGACTTTTTAGGAGGAGACCTCCTCCTGTCTTCGAGCAGCTGTGCAATCGCCTGCTTGAGGGAGTTGATAGATTCCTGCTGAGAAAGAATCATATCCATTTGTACCTTCTGGATCTGTTCTAAATGTTTAGCCGTCTCCTCAGGAGTGCCTGTCATGTAGGCAGAGGTCTCCTTCTCGATGGAAGAGTTCGAAGCCCTCGATTTCGCTACGGCGGAGTGAGAGAATCATTCACTTTAATGCCATGGGCTAAGGCATTATAGTCCAATTGGGGGAATGGCCCCAGTCCGGGTGCGAGTGTGTTGATACACCCCTTCCAGTTCAGAGTCAGACTCATCTGAGCTGACTGCAGGTTGTTTTCCTTGCTCCTGCTTGTCATATTCGCAGTGAGCTCCGGGTACTCAACGTCAGAGAAGGTTCTCCTTCTGTGGGAGAGGTCTTCTTTTAGCTGATGGGGGAATCAGGGTCAGCTGTCTGACTAAAGACTGCTGATGTATGCCTGATCCGCAACGGCACTCAGAGAGCATATGGATGAGCCGTTGGCAGCAACACGACGAAGTGGCCTGATTGGCACTTCTTTCTTCATCAAATAATCCCTTAAATCCATGGGAGGGGGATTGAAAAGATTAGCCTCGCAACGTCGAAGATGGGAGGTATCCATGTGCTGTACAGGCCTGGACGCAGGCTTCAGGGACGCGGTTCTCGCGTCGCAGCTGTTCAGCGCGCGTCTGGCGTCTCTGTTGAGACAAGACGTGCCTGTTGCGTTGCTGCTTGGTGTGTCGGGGAGAGACACTTGAGAGAGAGTGGGCTGCTGGGCCCCACGTCTATAGGCGCGTGCCTCTTGTGCTTGACAAGGCGCAGAGGCTTCAACTTGGCGTTTGGTGAGTTGGTCTTCAGAGGACCTAGCTTGAGGAGTCTCGCTTTGGGCCGCCAAACGCGGACTTCGCGCGGGGCGCGAGCAAGGCGCCAGTTTGTACGCTGCGTCCAGCCTCAGTCAGACAACCAGAGGTTCCAACTTGCAGCTGGCGCGCACGTCTCCTCTGTCGACGCTCAGCGTTCCGGTTGCGTCGCGGAGGTGGAGAGAGACCAACAACATCCTGATGCTGAACATCAGAGATTTTAACCACGCGGGTCTCCTGAGAGACGCTGACACGGGTGTTCTGTGCGACGCGGTTGGTCGCAAAGGCAGTTGTGCCTGGGGCCACGCGGGCCTTCTGAGAGGCGTTGGCGCGTGCACCTTACTTGGCACAGTTGGCAGCAGCAGCGCCCGAGAGAGCCACAGATCAGGCCTCGGGCCATTCCCCGTCGAGACCCGGCGGCAGACGCGGGTCTTTGGGCTCTGGAGACGGAAGAGAGAAACTCTTCGTACTTCGCCTGGTCGAACTCGACAATGAGCGATTCGACCATCTTCCCCTTACGGAGGACGTCATCCTGCGCCACGATTTGCTCATCAGTGACAAATGTAGTCCCCAGCGGAGTTGCCATCTCTTGTTTGCAGAGGAAAAAAAAATCTCGCGTAAAGTTTCCTTGAATCAATTGAAAGTTTACAACGGATTAATACTCCGATTACAAGGGAGGGAGGATGTTGAGTCTTGAATCCTCCCTTGTTTAGTGCTGGGTTCTTCGTGTGGCGGTGGAGAGTGAATCTTGTTCTCCGTTGACCGGAGACGTCGGGATTGTCAGGGAATCTTCTCTTTGGCTGGTAGAGGGAGTAGCACAGCTCTGTCTACCAAAACTCTCAAGAGAAGATAGGTAAAGAGCAGTTGTACGCAGCAAGCTTGACGAAGAGTTGAGCTCTCTCCTGTCTCGGTCTGTCTCTCTCTGTGATCTTCTGATCCTCTTGATACCAGATGCCTTTCTAATCGCCCTTTCTTATTCTTTTATTGCCTCGACCTCATAGCAAACGAGGCTATTTATGAGGTCCTAGGGGTGAACGTGCCCCCTAAAAATGCTCCACGATGATGGGCCAACTTCCCCACTTCCCCGCTATGTGGGCGGTGACTGGCCCAATAACCAGGGCGGTTATAACCGAGGCGCGGGTTTGGGACCCTCGCACCTTGATGCTGAGACGCGGGTGTCGAGCCCACGCGCCTTGATGCTGAGAACGCGGGTGTCGAGCCTACGCGCCTTGATGTTGCGTCGCGGTGTCGAGCCCACGCGCCTTGATGCTGAGACGCGGGTGTCGAGCCCACGCGCCTTGAGTTTGAGACACGGGTGTCGAGCCTACGCGCCTTGATGTTGAGACGCGGGTGTCGAGCCCACGCGCCTTGAGGTTGAGACGCGGGTGTCGAGCCCACGCGCCTTAATGTTGAGACGCAGGTGTTGAACCCTCGCGCCTTGGTGCTGAGCCTTCGCGTCTAGAACTTGAAACTCTGCTTTTTAATGGCTTGTCTTTTAGTGATTTTTAGACAGCCTACAAGGTATACTTTCAATTGGTATCAGAGCTAGCGCGTCTGATATTCGGTTTAACCACCTAGGAGTATGATCCTTTATTGCTAATATATTTGTTACTTTGCACACATAGACACTGATGGATTATCTTGCTCCTCCCATGTATAATAGTTCCATACTGACATGTGAAAATTTAAGATCAGTGCTTACCTCAAAGCTCTTGAATTGCATGTCTATCTTACCACTACCTAGAAATCTTATGTCGGTAATGACAAGTATTTAGGGCTAATGCACAAGACATAGATGCACTTAGGCAAACACTTTGCAAAGAACATCTTTCTATTGTTTCTCATTGTGATTCTGCTTTTGCAGTGTGCAACACATTGACCTCTCTCAAGGAATAAGTTTCGAACAATGTGGAGAGAGAGCCCATAGTTGATGAGTCCGAGCAAACGTGCTACATGTCCAAGGGATTTACTCCCTTGAGGTAAATTCGGAATCTCATCTTGATGATTGCGCTAGCTCTTCTGATGATCACGATAGCAGTATGGATGCCCATGCTTAAATGAAGAGCTCTCTATATTTGTGAAAACTTGCTTTAAAAATACAAACTTTTGAAAACTAAGAGTTTTAAACTAAAAGAATAAAATAAAAACTTATTTTCAAAATTTAATGTGATTTTATAAGAGAGAGTTGAGATTTCAAGTGAAAAGGATTTATTGAAAACCTAACTTGACCTTGCTTTGAAAGAAAATGAAAATTTGAAAAGTAAAATGATTTTGATGTTGTTTTGAAGAATAATGATATTTTGTCTTCAAAACTTGATTTTGTTTTAAAAGAGAATGATTCATTGAAAAACAAAATTATTTTAATTTCTTAAGAGTTGGAATGCATTTCTATTGAAAAAGTTTCTTTAAAAAATGCTTTTGATTCTTATGTTTGTCATGCTTTCACTCATTCATCTTCCTCTGTTTCTATTGCTTACTTAACATCTTCTTCAATTATTAAAAATGATATATATGTTGAAGAAGGGTGTTGATTGTTTGGGCTCCACTTTGAGTCAATTGCTATGAATCACAAGAAATTGGAATCCATATTTCGCAAGAAACATGCACCACATATGCATGCACATCATTCATGGTACACACATACTCATCATGCTTACACACATGATTATATGTATGCTAATGTGTACACCTGTACACATTGTGGTCGCACGGGCCACCTTGCAAAATTTTGTTATGATAGGATTAATAATTTGAATTTTGCAAGTAAGTTTATTTGGGTTAGGAAAGGTGCTAACCCCATGGACCCAAGAGAGTATGGGAACCAAAATTCACCCCTATTTTACTTGTTGTAAGTATGGGCTCTCATAAGACGTGAGAGTGTTGGTGCCTTGATAGTTGATGCGTTCGAGCTAAAAGATCATATATGTATCACTTTCAACGGATGTTTGGTGGAGGACCACCATGGTTTGGAGAAATAGATACTAGCCCTACGGTGTTAGTAACCATCTATGTCCTCCTTATTTTGTTTACATACTTTTATTGATGATTTTTAGCATGTCATATTTTTTCATGTTCATTTTGTTAAGTGCAATGTTTATTAGACTTGTGATATGCATGTATAGTATTTGAGATACACCCATTTTCATATGGATTACATTTATTTGTGTTTTCAATTATTGTTTAGCTATTATGTATATCCTAGTGTTAATAACATTTGCATTTCCCCTAATGATTATAATTATTTATGTTTTATGCTTCATGTTATGATTACTTGTTTAGATATAGTTTCATTTAAAACTTGTGTTTATACTTGTACAAATAGTGAGTTACACTTGATTATTATGTGTTTGTACTTCATTACTCATTATACTCATTAGATATACTTGTATACCCTAGTTTTGATGATTCTTGCATTTTCACTTGTATTTCTTATTTTGTACATGTTTTTGTATTTAATTTCATGTATATGTTAATTTTGTTCAAAACTATAGATATACATATCTATCCAGAGTCACTTGCCTTCATGTATTTCATTATGGACTCTTTTCATATTTAGATATGTATCGATACTTTACCTTCGACAAAACATACATATACCTTGAAGTTTGTTTAGTTTTGATGAAAATCAAATTTTTCATAGTTTCATGTTCTTGATAAAAGGAATTGATTAAGCTTCAATGTCTTATTTTCATGATTTTATTGATTGTATGATTTTTACACTCTATGTTTTGTGTTTACTCATGGATTTTGTTTCATGAGCATATAAGTGCTTCATTGATCTTTGAATGTCAATTATCATGTATTTAGCATGTTTTCATGAATATATATTTATTTTTATTCCTTACTTGAAGGATTTCGAACTGATTTTGAAATTACTTTAATTAGTTAATTATTCTTCAATATGGTAGTGATTTTCAAACTATGCTAAAATATTTTTAAATTATATTTTCAAAAACCCTACCTTTTAGGGCGGTTGGATGGGCGACCATACCTTGTATGCTCTTAATGAAAATATCTTTTAGACGTGTGCATGATAAGGTGGTAGATATGAGTTATACACTTGCTTATCATGAAAATTTATTTTTGTATACTCATGTTTTCTATGTATATGTATGGATCATATCTAGATTGATATTATATTGCTCCGATCATACATACATATAGATATTTTGTTGTGCTATAAACATATACGACCATACATTGTTAGCACAAATTAATTTTATGCTAACCTTGATTTATATTCTTAATGATAATTGATATCTTTACACGCGTATGCATTGTTTTTATCGGTATTTCATAAAGGGGGAGAAAAATTCTTATTTTATCTTTCAATTAGTTTTATTTTCAATTGTTATTTTACCCACTCTTTATGATGGAAAATATTTTGTTTTCGTATATGCTAACATTTTCAAAATTAGTATCAATAATCTAAAATTGGTATTATTCTCAAATTGGTATCTATATTGTAAAATAGTTTTTAGCATTTACCTAAAAATTTAATTTTTACTTTCAATTGGTATCATGTCTTTATATTGGTATCAATTGGTAAAAAGATTGTTTCATTTCAATTGGTAAAATGATGGTTTCACTTTTCAATTGATTTCTTTCAATTGATAGTTTTTATTGGTATCAAAATTTTATTTTACAATATGTTTATTGGTATTATTTGTCTTTTTTCTTAATACTTTATTAATGATTGACAAAAAGGAGGAGAAAGATTTGAGATTATATATGCATGTTTGATTAATTGTTTATGCATATATACATATGTTTTTATGCTTCTCATTGCATATTCTTTACTATTATTTATTGGTATTTTAAGCTTGCATTGTATATCTTTGTGTTTTTGATTATGCCTGATTTAAGGGGGAGCTTCTATGAAGCCTAACCTTAATCAATGCATATATAACCTCATAAGTTTTGTCATCATCAAAAGTGAGAGATTGTTGGCCCAAAGGCCCTTCATCTTAGTTTTGATGATGACTAACTTATATAGTTGAGTTACTAATGATCTTATGTTTATTAAGTTTAGTTATTGATCAAGATCTTAGTAGGTGTTTAGCTTCAACAAAGAATTCAAAGTCAAGTTTTGGAGCTAACGCATGATGATTCAAGAGCTCGCGCGTCAAGATCGCATCTAGCACTCGAAAGGAGTCAAGCTCTATGAATCGAGTTTGGATCAAGTCGACTTAGAGAAGAAGACTTATATCTAGGTTTATTTAGTTTAGAGCTTAGATCTTGTGTAAGGATAGCTAGTTTTGATATGCTCAAGTACATACACAGGCTCAAAAGTTTATTGGTTTCGGTTTAAGGATTTTGGATTTTCAAAAACATATCTTTCGTTTTTATGAATAGATAGAATCAAAACAAGTTTTATGTATATTAGATTTCATCCATATACATTTTTATTTCACATTGTTTAAAATCTTATTTGATGTCTATCTATTTCATGGTTTCAAGTTTTATTTTTTTAACAAAACTTAGTTTTGAATTTAATGTCAAAAATATAGATATATCTTTTACATGTGTATTGGATTCTATCCATACACACTATGCTTAAAAGTGTTTAAATATCATGTTTTTGTACTTATACAGTTTTGGAGAAAACAGATTTTCATTTCAAAATCAAAGTTTTAGAAAATACAGTTTTTGGTTAAAGCCTAATTTATATACCTCAAAAATAGTTCAAATAGTTTGTAATATGTGTTGAATTTTGATCACACATATTTGTAATTAAAATATATATATGAACTTATTTTTGTGGAATTTATAAAGTTTTATGAGATTTTATGGGTATTTAAAAGCCTAAGTTTCAAACCCTAAAAACCTATTCCAAGCCTTCTGCGGTCGACCAACCGGTCGACCGGACCATAGCTCGGTCGACCGGTCGGTCGACCAATGTGCACAAAACGTGCACAAGAGGCTAGCCTATGTGGCTGTTGGACCGTGCAGTCGACCGACTGGCACTACCCATATCTCGGGTAGGCTCGGTCGACCAGGCGGTCGACCGACAAGGCAATTTGCCTTTGGGCCAGTCGATCGGCGGTCGACTGACAGTGCAAAACGGTTAAAAATTTTCTCATTGGCCGGTCGACTGGGCTGTCGCCCGATAGGCCATTCTGGCCTAGTTCTGGACCCCAACGGCTAGTTTTTTCAAGGCCCTATAAATATGGGTCCTTGAGGCTTATTTTCACTAAGATTTTTGAGAGCTATTTTGTTGGCCCAAAGGCCCATCACTCTAGTTTTGATGATGATTAACTCATGTAGTTATAGTACTAATGATCTTGTGTTTATTTAGTCTCATATTTGTGATCAAGATCTTAGTAGGTGTGTAGCTTCAACAAAGGATTTAAAGTCAAGTTTTGGAGCTAGCACGGTTTGATTCAAGAGCTTGTGCATCAAGAACACATCAAGTACTCAAGAGGAGTCTAGCTCTATGGATCGAGTTTGGACCAAGTCAAGAAGATGAGAAGACTTCAAGTGAAGACCTTCAAGATCAAGACTTGTGTCTAGGTTGTTTTTAAGATTTTTGTTTTAGATTAAAATGTAAAGGATAAAATAGTTGGTGGATTGCTCAAGTATATCTTACACACACACACTCTTAATTTAGATGAGTTTTAATAAAAGAATTTTTATTTTGGAAAAATACCGGTTTGGTTTTGGTATTCAAGTATACATGTCTTTAACCAAAACCATGTTTAGTTCTTAATGTCAAAAACATAGATATTTCACCATGTATGTGTAGTAGTGATCATATCCATACACCTTATGCTTTCAAAGTGTTTAAAATATCTTATTTTTGTATTTGGACAAGTTTTGGAAAAACCCATTTTGAAAAAATACAGTTTTTGTTTTTAGCCCAAATTTTCAAGTTACAAAATAGTTCAAATTGTTTGTAACATGTCTTGATTTTGTGCAAGCATGTTTGATTATCAAAGTATATTGTTAAAACTATTTTTGTAAATTTTTCATGATTTTATGGGATTTTATTGAGTCAAAAATAACCAAGTTTTTAATCCCAGAATTCCTGTCCTGGCTTCAGCCGGTCGACCGGGGCGGTCGACCGAAGCTTGAAGTCGGTCGACCGAGTCGGTCGACCGACGTGCACAGACGTGCACGCCAGCTTTGCTGGAGGGCCGGTCGACCGCCAGAGAGCTCTGCTCTCTGGAAGGCCCCGGTCGACCGGGACGGTCGACCGGACAGAGAGTCTGCTCTCTGTATCCAGGCCTCGGTCGACCGGCCGGTCGACCGATGGCTCAACGGTCAGAAATCTGACCGTTGGTCGGTCGACCGAGCGGTCGACCGACAGGCAACCTGGCTCCCAACGGCTAGTTTTTCTAACCCTATAAATTTGGGGGTTTGGGTGTTGTTTAGAAGAAAGATTTTTCAAGTGGTTTTCGCCAGTTTTTCCTAGACTATTTAGAGGTTTTCCTCCACTTGATTAAGAGAAAATATTTCTAATCAAAGGGAAGTTTTATCAAGAGTGTTTAAAAGTGATTTTCTTGAGTTTTCTTCCACAAAATTCCATCCTTGTTTTTCTCACAAACACTTGAGCAACCCATTGATATATTCATCCTATAGGAGTGTTCTTGTGAGATTGTTTTTAGGTGATCAAAGTATTGTGATCACCAAAGACTTCATCTTTGTACTTTGAGGAGGCGGACAAGTGTGTTCGCGGTGTTTCGAGTTTGTGTGCGAACTTGTTGTTTGAGGTACGGCCTCGGCGAGCTAGTGGGCTTGCGGTGTGTGAAGGGACTAGAGAGTCCAAGGAGTTCAAGTGTGAACTCGCCTTGTAGGTGTTGCGGCACCGGGTGATCCAGTGGGATCGATTATAGTGGAAATCCTTCAAAGTGTTGAAGGCGGGGATGTAGAGCAAGTGTGCTCGAACCTCGAAACAAATATCCCGTGTTTGCGATTGCTCTCTCTATCTCTTCTTGTTTATATCTTGCATGCTATTACTGTCTTTATCTTTACATGCTTGATATATTGTGTGCTTAATTGTCATATGCTTGGGGATTGTTTGCTAACACTTGTATTTAACCAAGAGAGCCAACGCGGCACCTCAACTCTTATTTAGAGGAATCTTGAGGAGTTAGTCCAGAGCCCTTCACGGGAAATTCGGCTACACTCTTGTGTTATACTAGGTGTTTAGTTTAAGAAGTTTTATTTGCATCATATAAGTTTTTAATTCCACATTTAGTGACCATTAGATTAGCTCATCACCTATTCACCCCCCTCTAGGTGACTTACAATTGGTATCAGAGCCAAGTGCTCTTGATTTGGGTCTTACAACTTAGAGTTAAAGATCCTCATTTTATAGCTAATCACAATATTTGTACACACACCATGGATTTCATGCCACCACCGACTTTCGACATTCTTAACATCCAAACTTGGAAGGTTAAGATGTCCTTGTACCTCAAAGCCTTAGAGATTCATATTTATTTTGCCACTACTAAAGATTCATATTGTTTAAATGGAAAAATATTGAGGCTAATGCAAAGGCCATTCATGCTTTGAAAAGTACCCTAAATGATGAATATTTATGTAGGGTTTCTAACATTGATTCGGCTTTTGTATTTGGAACACAATTCTCTCCCTCGGTGAAAAAGAACAATACTATGCGGAGAGCGACTCGGATGTTGGAAGCAACACCTCCAACGTGTGCTACATGGTCCAAGGGGATAACCCCCTTGAGGTAACTACCGAATCCGAGGTAGAAGAAGATGACATGTCATATGATGAACTTACATCTTTTTGTCAACAATTACTTGAAAAATATGACATGATTAAGAAAGATAATAAGAAAATGAAAAACAAATTTGATTGCATGTTAAAAGAAAAAAATTCTTTACAAAATAAATTTGAAAATGTTTTAAAAGAAAATGAGTCTTTTAAAAATAAAATTGCATGTTTTTGAAAAAGAAAATGAAATTTTGAAAAATGAGAATGTTTCCTTGATGTCTAAACTAAATGATCTTTGTGAAGGAAACACTAATTTGAAAAATGAAATTATTGGTGGAAAAACAAAAGGAAGTTGCTTTGCAAGAAAATAACTCTTTAAAAAGAAAAATCTTTGAAAAAGAAAAAGAAAAAGTTTCTAAAAAAATAAGAAAAATGATTCTCATTCTCACCATGCTTTACATGCCACCACTAATGAAAATGAGATAAAATTTTAAAAAATAAAATAAATTGTTTGAGCTCAACTTTGAGCACATGTGCATTTAATCATTCTAGATTGGAGACCTTGTTTTCAAAGAAACAAACTCTACATATTCATGTATATCACCCTCATCATGCATATGCACATTTTGCACGCCACAATCACACTCACACTCATATGCATCCTAAGGTGTACAAATGTACACATTGTGGCTGCAAAGGCCATTTAGCAAAATTTTGTTTTTGATAAGTTACATCATATTAATTTTGCTAATAAGAAAAATGTTTGGATTCCTTACAAAGCTAACCCCCAAGGACCCAAAAGAAAATGGGTACCAAAATCCTCACCTTGTGTATTTGATGTAGGTGTGGGCTCTCACACGACGTGAGAGGGATGGTGCCTGGTAGTGGATGTATGGACTTGATGGACATATATTGGATGCACCGCTATCAAGGAGGTTTGGTGGACGACCACCATGTTTTGGAGATTTGGAATATAGTTCATGTGTTGGTAACTATCTCTAAAACTCCTAGTTTATTTACATGCATTTATATTTGATGAATCTTTAGCATGTTTTAGTTTTATGATCATGCATTGTATTTCATATGATGAATACGTGTCTAGATGAAATTTTCATTAAAACTTATGTATATATGTGTACAAGTAGTGGGTAACAATTGATTCTTATATGTTTGTACTTTATTGCTCACTTGTGCCTATCACATGTACATATATAGCTTAGTTTTGATGATCTCTTCACTTATACATGTTTTCCTATCTTTGTGCATGTTTTCACTTAATGTATATGATATTTTTAGTCAAAACTAATAAATATACATGTATACCTCTTGAGTCATTTGCCTTCATGCAATTTAAATTATGGACGCTTTTTATGTTTGGGATATGTATGTGTATTGTTAGTTTTGATTAGACATACATATACCTAGAAGTTTGTTTAAAAAATAAAAATTGGAAAATGATTTTCATGTTTGTTTATTCATGTTTGTTTTGAGCTTCATTGATTATTTTTATGAAAAATGCTAATTACATGACTTTTGAAGGATTCTTGTGCACTCACCTTTTATTTGTTTATTCATGACTTTGTTTCATGATTATTTTTGAGCTTTATGGACCTTGAGTGTCGAATTTTGTGTATTTAGTATGATTCATGAAATACATATGATTTGATTTCATATTTTTGAAGGATCTTTAACTAGTTTTTCAAAAATTAATTGACTAGTTATTATTCTTCATTTGATTGTTATGAGTTATATACTTGATTTACATTGTTATTGTCAATTGGTATCTCAATTGATGTTTTTGTATATACTCATATTTTGTTTTCTATATATGTATGCTTCATTTTCTATTGGTATTTTCATTTTCATACATATATATGTCTTGTTTGTGCTTAACTTTCAAGATATTTAAATGTTTAAAGCACAACATAAGTTTATGCTAAGCTTAGTTCAAATCTTATTTTTCAATCGATTTCTCGATTGATATTTTTTTTTAAGCTTATGCATTCTCTTCAATTAGTATTTTTTATGGATATCAAAATGTACATATACTTCAAATTGGTATCAATTGATCTATTTATTTCAATTGGTATCCATACTTTTCATTGGTATCAAAATACTAAATTGTTTCAATTTCTATTTGGTATCACAAATGTTTTTATATGGTATCTATATATTGTGATATCTTAATTTAAGAAAAATTTCAAAATTTGTAATGTTTATTTACAATTGGAATATTTATTTACAATAATTGGTATCTTAAAATTTGATTTACTAAGATATCTCAAAATTTATTTTACTGAGAAAATTCAAAATTTTGTTTTAATATTAAAAATGTTTTGATTTGCATTGCCTATATGCAAGGAGAGCTTAACATCTCTTCTACATATAGATTCATGTTGAGTGTATCTTATATTGAGGAGCTTGACAACTCTTCTTTATGTGGTACACGTGTGTAGGGGGAGCTTCACATCTCCTCTTATGCATTGCATATTATGCGTTATGTGAGTTAGTTAGAGCTTGTCATCCCTTCTTCATGTAATGCATATATGTAGGGAAGTTAACTTTGTGTCTTCCTCTTCATGAATGTATATCGCATATACCTATTTATTGATTTGTCTGACCCCTTATTGATTCTTTGTTTCGAACAAAAAGGGGAAGAAGAATTTATTTTTTTATTGGTTTTATTTTACTTTAACCCCTTTGTTGATGATTGACAAAAAGGGGGAGAAGTATTTTGGTATATATGCATGTTTTCCTTGCTTTATTCATAAAGGGGAGAAGTATTTTTGTTTATGCATATTACCTTTGTTTTGCAAATAGGAGAAAAAGAATTTGATGTGCTTTATGCTTGATTGACATGTTTATCTCCTTATATTTGCATACATGTTTATGAGCATTCATTGCATATTTATTTATTTATTGTTATGCATGAGTTAAGGGGGAGCTTCTTTGAAGCTTAACTTTAATCTATGCATATATAACCATGAGTTTTGTCATCATCAAAAAGGGGAGATTGTTAGCCCAAAGGCCCATCACTCTAGTTTTGATGATGATCAACTCATGTAGTTATAGTACTAATGATCTTGTGTTTATTTAGTCTCAGATTTGTGATCAAGATCTTAGTAGGTGTGTAGCTTTAACAAAGGATTTAAAGTCAAGTTTTGGAGATAGCACGGTTTGATTCAAGAGCTTGTGCATCAAGAACACATCAAGTACTCAAGAGGAGTCTAGCTCTATGGATCGAGTTTAGACCAAGTCAAGAAGATGAGAAGACTTCAAGTGAAGACCTTCAAGATCAAGACTTGTGTCTAGGTTTGTTTTTATAAGATTTTGTTTTAGATTAAAATGTAAAGGATAGAATAGTTGGTGGATTGCTCAAGTATATCTTACACACACACTCTCTTGATTTAGCTGAGTTTTAATAAAAGAATTTTTATTTTGAAAAAATACCGGTTTGGTTTTTGGTATTCAAGTATACATGTCTTTAACCAAAACCATGTTTAGTTCTTAATGTCAAAAACATAGATATTTCACCATGTATGTGTAGTGGATCATATCCATACACCCTATGCTTTCAAAGTGTTTAAAATATCTTGTTTTTGTATTTGGACAAGTTTTGGAAAAACCAATTTGGAAAAATACAGTTTTTGTTTTTAGCCAAAATTTCCAAGTTACAAAAATAGTTCAAATTGTTTGTAACATGTCTTGATTTTGTGCAAGCATGTTTGATTATCAAAGTATATTGTTAAAACTATTTTTGTAGATTTTTCATGATTTTATGGAATTTTATTGAGTCAAAAATAACCAAGTTTTTAATCCCAGAATTCCTGTCCTGGCTTCAGCCGGTCGACCGGGCCGGTCGACCAAAGCTTGAAGTCGGTCGACCGAGTCGGTCGACCGACGTGCACAGACGTGCACGCTAGCTTGGCTGGAGGGCCGGTCGACCGGGTCAGTCGACCGCCAGAGAGCTCTGCTCTCTGGAAAGCCCCGGTCGACCGGGACGGTCGACGGACAGAGAGTCTGCTCTCTGTATCCAAGCCTCGGTCGACCGGCCGGTCGACCGATGGCTCAACGGTCAGAAATCTGACCGTTGGCCGGTCGACCGGGCGATCGACCGACAGGCCAACCTGGCTCCCAACGGCTAGTTTTTCTAGCCCTATAATTTGGGGGTTGGGTGTTGTTTTAGAACAAGATTTTTCAAGTGGTTTTCATCAGTTTTTCCTAGACTATTTAGAGGTTTTCCTCCACTTGATTAAGAGCAAATATTTCCAATCAAAAGGGGAGTTTTATCAAGAGTATTTAAAAGTGATTTTCTTGAGTTTTCTTTCACAAATTCCATCCTTGTTTTTCTCACAAACACTTGAGCAACCCATTGATATATTCATCCTATAGGAGTGTTCTTGTGAGATTGTTTTTAGGTGATCAAAGTATTGTGATCACCAAAGACTTCATCTTTGTACTTTGAGGAGGCAGACAAGTGTGTTCGCGGTGTTTCGAGTTCGTGTGCGAACTTGTTGTTTGAGGTGCGGCGTCGGCGAGCTAGTGGGCTTGCGGTGTGTGAAGGGACTAGAGAGTCCAAGGAGTTCAAGTGTGAACTCGCCTTGTAGGTGTTGCGGAACCGTGTGATCCAGTGGGATCGATTATAGTGGAAATCCTTCAAAGTGTTGAAGGCGGGGATGTAGAGCAAGTGTGCTCGAACCTCGAAACAAATATCCCGTGTTTGCGATTGCTCTCTCTATCTCTTCTTGTTTATATCTTGCATGCTATTACTTGTCTTTATCTTTACATGCTTGATATATTGTGTGCTTAATTGTCATATGCTTGGGGATTGTTTGCTAACACTTGTATTTAACCAAGAGAGCCAACGCGGCACCTCAACTCTTATTTAGAGGAATCTTGAGGAGTTAGTCCAGAGCCCTTCACGGGGAATTCGGCTACACTCTTGTGTTATACTAGGTATTTAGTTTAAGAAGTTTAATTTGCATCATATAAGTTTTTAATTCCGCATTTAATGACCATTAGATTAGCTCATCACCTATTCACCCCCCCCCTCTAGGTGACTTACATTTTCTCTATCTTTTACAGAGTTTTAGAAATAAGTTTTAAACAAGTTTTTGTGCCAAAAATCTCTAACTTAATTTATTTTCAAAGTTTTGGAAAATCAAAGAAAAATTAGATTTGAGAAATTTGTTTTTTTCTTCATTTTACATATTTATCAAGAAGTTTTTCTCAAGTGTTTTCTTTGTTGTTTTATTTTTCAAACACTTTGAATTCTCACATTTGAGTTATCAATTTTAAACCTATCTATAGGGTCTTTGTTTATGAGAAAAATTTATTTGTGATCTTTCAAGATCACCAAGTGTTGTTTGTGATCATTTGGATCATCAAGTCGTACACTTTTTCTTTGCTTTAGCTTTATGCCTATCCCTCTTGTGTAGAGGTGATTGTATTTAAGAGAGGAGTTGTGTACTCTCGATGTTGAGTTGTAATTTTTTTAGTAGAGTCCTTTTGTGGAAGGTCCTGTGTGGACATAGTGAAAATTCTTCTGTATGAAGGCGAAAATGTAGACTGATCGTGGGAAAACCGCACACGAAAAGTGTATGTTTTGAAATCAAGAGTTAAAGTGTGTGTGTGTGTTTTGGCTTCCTCGATACTTCCGTTATAGCAAAGAGGCTAAACGGGTCGAATCCACAGGGAGAAGAGAGTGATAGAAGCTTTACTGAAATGTTCACGTGTGTGTTAAAGTTTCTTCAACATTTTAAAGAATCAAAAGAAAAGAAAACAAAGAATGAAAAGAGAAGAGTACGATGAAACACGAAGAAGTGGGAAACATAGAAAAAATGGTATTTGTGGTTTTTGGTACTTTTCTAAAATAAAGTAAAAAAGGAAAGAAAATCCATGGCTGCTAACTACTAATAGCTCTGCTAACATGCTAACCTCTTAGTCATAGTTGCCTCACATGTATCCCTAGCCATCACTAGTCCTTGGTTCAAGAGCATTTCCAAAGATAACCCATATAATAACTCATTACATCCAAACTCAATAAACAAGTGCAAGCTACACTTCAACCATCAAACTAAACAAGAGCATGTATGAAATAAAGTAATGTTAGCTTGTTAGAGAGTTAGGATGTTAGAGTGTTAGAATCCATCATCATTAGCCATCAATGGCTCTTGCAAGAGTAAGGCCAAGTAGAGGCTATTAGATTCATGTGGATTATCAAGTAAGAAGTTAGTAAGTTAGTGGTTAGTAGTTAGTTGCCATGAGAGAAAATTAGCTAAGCATGTAAAAGGAGTTAGAGAGAAGAAAACAAAGAGAGGTAAAGAGAGAACCTTTCATAGATTGTCACCTTTTATTACAAGCACTCTTGCTTTCAACCTTGTACCACTCTCTCTCCTATTACAAGATCTACAAGAAATGAAAAATATAAAGGAGGAAGAAGAAGAACAACTAAACTACCCTAAACTACAACAAAGAGAAAAACCCTAAAAACTAACCTAAAAACACCTCAAACTTCTCCTCCTCATGCTCTAGAAATCCCAGGATATTATAGGTAAAACTGGGCACCAGGGTACAGGTATGGAGCCACGCGTCAAATCTTGGCACGCGGCTCCACACCAGAGCTGCGAAAATGCGGCCCAAGCCGCGTTTTTCGCGGCTGTACCAGAGCGGCGCGCAGCGCCGCCTGCTGCCACGCTGCGCACTGCCCGCTTGTCCCCCTGTCGGCTGTTTATCTTGGTTTCTGGATTTGGGCCTCCGGTTTTGATAAAACCTTCCTCCAAAGTCAATGACTATTTTTATAGACTTTTAATCACCAATTAAATGGTTATTTTGGGTCTTCTTCTCATTTCATGCCATGGACCTAGAAACATATACGAAAGGTATAATTAACAGAATTAATATTAAATAAATGTGAAGATGTGATATGAAATATGCAATTTTAGAGACTAATCACACCCCCACACTTATCTTTTGCTCGTCCCGAGCAAAACAAAAAACTAAAGGAATTATTACGCCACTTTCGCAGGTGACGCGATTGCACTGGGCATGTGCAGCAAGCCGTTAAACCTCTAAGTTTTCCCTAGAGGAGGAGTTTTGTCTCCTGAAGGTTTTTAGCGGATTACACCCACAAAATCCATAAAGAAAGAAATCAAATGTTAGTGTTTTGAACGCATTTTGAAATAGAGAAAAGTGTTAAAATATTTTTGCGAAAATTTAAGTGATCAAAGGTCATAGGTTAACCAGAAATTACTTTTCCTTAAACTAAATCGTAATGCAAAATCTTATTATAAATTAAATGTAAGAATTTAAAATTGAATCGATTCTTTGATCTTTCATAAAACTCTTAGAAAAATATGCACTTTGTGAACTGTTAAGATTTTTGGGATATCGACTCAAACTTTCATGCCATTGATTTGTGTATATTTATTTTTCTTTTTTCTTCCCTTACTTTTCTTAGGCTTTCTTATTTACCCAGTAGTGAGCCGTTAGCCGGTGACTCCCAAACCATATAATTTTAGGGCACTAGATGAGAAAATATCCCTCGGACTTAAGGACTCGAGTAAACAAGGCCACAAAACTAAATGGGATTATTTTATTTTTTTTGTCTACCGTTTTAGGTCTGAATAATCATGCTTCCTAAGGCATAACTATCCAACTTCAATATGTGATTTTATCATCATTTTTGTATATATTTTTATATCATTTTTTATGATATTTTCAGTCTTTGTTTCAATCCCAAAATTGTGTAAGTGTGAAGTGCATAAATCTAAGGCAAAAAATTCAAGATCAAATTATCTTTTCAATCTTACTTCCTTATCCTAAAATCTAAATAAGATCTATTATTTTGATTTGGTTTAAAAATTCATAATTTTAGGTCTTCCTGATTCTTAAGACAATCTTAATTTTGTTAAAAATAAATCAAAACTAATTCTCTTATTTCAAAAAGTTTTGTAAAAAGAAAAGAAAAGAGTTTTTATATAAAAGAAAAAATTTAAAAATTTCCTAGAAAGAAGTGTAAAAGAAATAACTATGTTAGTAAATCCTCCCCCACACTTATCTCATGCATTATCCTCAATGCATCGTGAATGTGTATATACATGAAATAAATGGGAAGAGAAGGAAAATTACTTCATGGTGGTGACTCCGGTGGTGGTCTGATTGGGCCAAGCGTTGCTGCCCAATCAAAACATCGTGAATCTTTTAGAAACCTACCAGTGACCTCTCTAATACGAACTAGTAAAATATTGTAGAACTGTATGATCTTATTGAAAAGATTATCCCCATCCAATTTTCAATTTTAAAAAATAATTACTGAGTCATTTTCTTCGACATTCTTGTTCAACAATGAAGTGTGATTTTGAGAGATGATTGATTTGGACTCAAATGGAACAGGAACAAAAACCGATACCGACTCGGGAATTTGACTTAGATCAAGTCGAGATTCAAAATGAGAGTCAAAATGGTTCAAAAATGGGGTCCAAATCAAACAATTGATGGTCACACACTTTCCCCATCACTGAGTATGATCATAAGATATTGGTGATTCAATTTCACATTGTACCGGTACAGGATTTAATGTTGACTATGGAATAGAGAAAAAAATCTGGTAAAGATACCGGAGTCATTATTGAATCAAAGAGTGAAATGGAGTTACCAACTTGAGGTTCAGGATCACTTTCAAGCTCAAGTTCAATTTCGAAAAAAGGATAACTTGCTAAAATGTCTCTCAAAATTTTGGGCAAGTTCAAAAGGATGTAAGGAAATTGAATCTTGATTTTCGTCCATGGAAGGAATGTGAATGATTGAAATGATCGATTCAGTTTCAGGAATTATAGGAATCAAAACTGGCTCAAAAACGTTACTTAGTTCATATAACACTACAGGAGTCGATATTGATTCAAGGATTGGACTTGAATTGCTAAATTGAAACTCCGGTTCACATTCATCTTCAAGTTCAATTTCAAGAAATAGATAACTTGCCAAACTATCAAGAGGTTGATGTTGGTCAAGTTCAGATTGGTATGATGAAATTGAAGCTGGATTTTCAAAATGACATGATTCGTAAGTCGTATGAACATTTGGTGGACATGGAAAGTCAATCATGTTTTGCATTATGCGCTCGGTCTCATGCATGAATTCCATAGTTTTTTCCCACAATGATTTTCTGATTAGACGGGAAAGGTGTTGTATCGTGGAGTTAATTTGCACACAAATATAGATATTCAAATGAAAGAGTTAAGGTTAGAAACAACCTCGAGTGCTCCACAAATGTATGAAAGATGATTATTGATGTACCCTTTCTCATCTCCGTTATAGCATAGAGCTATACCGAGTCGATTCTCAGGGAGAGCTAGCGATGGAAGCATTACGGTCCGTAGTGAAGAAAGTAAACGAGAATTCTTCTATGCTTATAAGAATAAAAACAAATGGGAAAATGAAACGAAAGAATGGATGGATATATTCATAGTGGAAAATGTAAAAAGAAATCAAGATCAAGATTGGTTTTGGACTAACAACTAAAAAGAAAGTAAACTTGAAGAAGCAAACCATGACTAGCTTACCTTACTACCTTACCAACACTTACTAAACTCCGTGATAGTGAAGGCGTGCCTCATGTTGATTTCATCGGCGTAGGTTTGTCTTGCGTGTTGATCTAATTACTTTCTCATGTAGATGAAGGGTGGTTTAATCCATCGGAGAAGAGAAGACCATCCAACTTGCAAGATGAACTAAAGCAATCACCCATGAGTTAGTGAAGATGGTAAGGCTAGTGGTTAGCTAGTACATGGTAGAAAAATTAGCTACAAGCCATTAATGAAGAAAAGCAAAGCATGAAGTAAAAGTGCAAGAAAGTAAAGCAACAAGTAAAGAAAGCAAGTAAACTAGAAAATGCAAGAATAGAGAGAAGAGAATGGATCAATCCTTGCTTCACAAAGTGTCACTCCTTGATGTACACAAGCTTTCTCTCTCTTACAACTCTTTCTTTACAAAATTTCTAGGGAAGAAGAAGAGGGTCTAAAGAACTAAAACCTAGAGAAAAAACCTAGAAAAATACAAGCATCTACTAATTTCTCCTCTCTTCTCCATTCCGTCTTTTCTCGCAGGTCAGGTGCAGATATTTATAGGCTGAGAGAGAAGCTTCAAGAGCCCTTTCTGTTGGCGCAAAATCCGGTCTCACAACAACTGGAACTGCCGCGAGCGCGCGGCAAGGGCGCGGCAAAACGGATTCTGTTGGGAAACAGAATTCTGTTGTAGGTTGGTTTGAGAGGTTGTTATCCACGTGGCCTTCTAGAATCTTCAATTGGCGCGCGGATCTCTCTGGATTCTGATTTCAAATCTTGGGCTTTATTTTAATCTTGGATTTAATCCCTTTAATTATTGCTAATAAAGTGATTATTGGGCTTTCTCTCATTTGAGTGTGGACCTGCAAATATATAGAGAAGATGAGTAAAAATCATATATTTATTTGCAATATGCATGGGGATTATGTGGTAAAATATGCAATATTGTGTATCAATCACACCCCCACACTTATTCTTTTGCTCGTCCCGAGCAAAACAAAGAAAGAAAAACTATACTACAAATTTTATTACACCACTTTCGCAGGTGACGCGATTGCACTGAGCGTGTGCAACAAGCCGTTAAACCTCTAGGTTACCCTAGAGGAGGAGTGTTGTCTCCTGAGAGTTTTCAGCGGATTACACCCACAAAACATAAAGAAAGAAGACAAATGTTAGTGTTTTGAAAACGCATTTTTGAAAGAGAAACATGTTTTCGAACTATTTTTGCAAAAATGTAAGTGATCTTAGGTCATAAGTCCACCTATAATCATTCTTTCTCAAACTTAGTCTCTATGCAAGATCTTGTCTTTAATTAAGGTAATAATTCAAAATTGGATTGAATACTTTATCCTTCATAAAACCTAGATAGTATGCACACCGTGTTCAGTGAAAATTTCTGGATTTCAACTCCAACCATCAAGCCATTTATTTATTATATATATATATATATATTTTCTGCTTTTTTTTTCTTCCCTTAGTTTAGGCTTTCTAGTTTACCCTTGTAGCGAGCCTTTAACCGATGACTCCCAAACCAGACGGTCTTAGGGCACCAGATGAGAAAACATCCCTCGGGTTTAAGGTCTCGAGTAAAAAGGCCACAAAACTAAAGGGGATTATTTATTTCCTTTACCACCGTTAGGCGTGAATAATAATGCTTCTTGAGGCACAATCTCCAGCTTAATAGGTGATGTTTTATTTATATATTTTTTTTTCTTTTTCTTTTTTTTTATTTATATGGCATTTTTGGTCTTTGTCTCCATCCCAAGAAATGTGTAAGTGTAAAGTGCATATTATCTAAGACAAAAAATTCAAGATAAAAATATCTCACAATTTTTCTTACTTAGCCTATAATTTCAAGCAAGATCTATTATTTCAACTAGGTTTAAGATGTCATAATTAAGGCTTCCTTAATCCTAAGATACATCTTAATTTTCTTAAAAATAGATCTAAACTTTGTCTCTTATTTCTAAAAGAAAAGGTAAAATCTAAAGAAAGTGGAAAATTCTATAACAAAAATAAAATCTAAAAGAAAATGGAAGACCTAAAAAGAAAAATAAAAATCCTAAAAAATAAAAAAGCCTATAAAGAAAATAAAAAATCCTATGTTAGTACATACCCCCCCCATACCTATCTCATGCATTGTCCTCAATGTATGCAAGATAAAAAAAAAAATAATGCATGAAATAGGTAAAAAGATAAGAAACTACCCCCTCTGTCGCTTTGGACCCGCGGGTGGTGCTAGGTCCAGCCGACTGTGATCTCCTCAGTGTCGCCTCAATGTTATCTAACCTAGAGGATTGCTCCTCTACCTTTTTCCTCAGTCTCACTTGCCCCCTAAAAATCTTCTTCATGCCCTTCCAGATGGAGGACATGAAGGCATGTGTATCATGTGGGGGTCCTGCCTCCAAAACTCAGGTTCATCTTCTTCCTCAAAACTCTCAGAGGAGGACTCTACCGGTACATCCTCGGGCTGGACAGTAGGTGTCCAGACCGCATGCAAACAACTATTATACGAACTGGTAGGTCTCTTGGGTGCAACAAACACTCGGTCGAATGAATCAAAAACATCGTCTGGTAGGAAAGTCCTACATAGACGTGTAATCAAGATAGGATGGGAGTATTTGGCACCCCTAGTGCGTGAGGAATTGCTATGAGTGCGTGGAAGATGACTTTATTCAAACAAACTGTGTGTTGACGAGTCATTAAATCATGTATAATTTGCAACACAGGTCTGTTGAATGTGGAGGTGTGGTCTAGCCCAAATATTGCGTTGGATCCAACGTCCAACGCAATGAACATTTCTAAACATGGTGCTAGCCTTCAGCCCACGATCCTGCTCAGTACAACGAGCCCCCATAACAGTCATGTAATCTATAAGCGGGAGAGGCTCGCTGTGTTGTGTGATGGATGGGACAGTAGTGACTTCCTCAAGAAGAGGAAGCGTGACAAGTAGGTCTCCTGTGGGCATGTGTACAGTGAACTGGTACATGTGTGGATCAATCGATGCTTGGTCAAGATGAGTGTAAAACATTGTCACCAGTTCGGGACAATAAAATGCATCGGTCTCAGTGTTGTCGTACACTAGCGAATACCAATTCCTTGCCCTAATTCTCTCTAAAAATACATGCCCATATCCATTCACATCACAAAAATCCGCCCAAAGTCTTTCTCAATAAAAATAGATGGTGCCATGATATGAATCAAGATCAAAAAGCAATAAAAAGGAAAGATTTGGAATTCGAACCGCCCCCGGAATTCGTGGGGGGAAGAAATTTGATCTCTGCAGTGGGTACAGAAAAATCTGATGAAGATGTAGCACCAGATCGGAGAAAAACGCTGGAGATCGACTGGATCAGAAATTGGCGCTGCTCAGGAATCGTCAGAAAAGCCGCGAAAGCTCGGCTATTGCCGTGGAGTTGCGGCAGAGTAAAGAAATCTGAGGAGAGGAAAACTTGCAGTGGCGGCGCTGGAGAAGGATTTTTGTAGATCTGAGATTATGTTTTTCGTTTGAGGGAGGAAATGTGTGGAGAGGGGCTATTTATAGAAGGGAAAGAACTTTAGAATCCCACTTCTATCCCTAGGTTAAAAACGAATTTACCCTAGGGATTTGGAAGTTTTGAAAATAACTTTGACCCTAGGGACTTGGAATATGAGGAAACCTAGGAATTTAGAAAGATTTTGAATTTGGAAAGTGTGGAAACTCCTTTAAGCATAAAAATCCCTCCTCATTTTTTTATTTTTTATTTTTAATTATTAATTTCTAAAAGAAGTGTAAAAGAAAGAAAATCTAAAAACTCTAAGTTAGTAAACCCTCCCCCACACTTATTTCATACATTGTCCTAAATGCATCATGATACATGTATGTATGAACAAAATAGAGAGGGAAGGAGAAAAATTACTTAAGGTGGTGGTTCCGGTGGTGGTCTGATTGGTCCACGAAACATGGCCCAATCATTATTACGTTGGGGTTTTGAGGAACCCACCAGAAATATCATGAATATGACCCACTAAAAGATAAATCCATGGAAGATTTTTATTAAGTACATGTCCCCATCTAATTTCCAAATTTCTAAAATAATTTCAGAGTCAAATTTATCAAGATCCTTGTCCCAGAATGGATTATGAAATGATAGAATGGTCAACTTGGACTCGGGATGGATAGAAACTAACACTGACTCAGGAAGGTGACTGAAATCAAGTAAAGTTCAGGAGTCGAAGTGAGTTCATGAATTGGGTCCAAGTCAAGAAAATGAAGCTCAAATCCACAATCATTTCCCCCAGATGGAATGTGACTATCTAAGATTAGTGATTCAAGTTCAGGAGGGTTGGGAATCAAAACTGACTCTAAAATGTTACTCAAATTGGGTAACAAAACAGGAGTTAATAATGATTCAGGTATTTGAACTAAATCACAAAACTTGAGGGTCAAAGTCACATTCCACATTGAGTTCAATATCAAAAAATATGAAGAACTTGCCAATTTGTCAATGGATTTTCAGAAGTGTATAATGGTCAAGTTCAAGATGATCCTCAAGGATGGGTGATTCAATTTCATTATGAATTGGGACAGGATCCAAAGTTGACTCCGGGAAAAGATTGATGTCAGGTAAAGATACCGGAGTCATTATTGAATCAGGAAAAAGAATTGAATCACTAAGTTGGAGTTCAAGATCACATTCCTCATGTAGTTCAATTCCACAAAAATGAGAACTTGCCAATTTATCAATGGGATTTTCAAAAGCAATGAATTGGTCAAGTTCAACATGATCATCAAGAAAGATTGGTGATTCAATTTCACAATGGAGGGTACTGGATTTAATAATGACTCGGGAAATGAAGTGAATTTATGTGAAGACACCGAAGTTATAATTGAATCAGGAAGTAGAATTGAATTATCAAGTGGAAGTTCAGGATCATGTTCATGTTCAAGTTCAATTTCAGTAAAAGGAAAACTTGCCAATGTCAATGGGATCTGAAGTTTGGACAAGTTCAGGTGAGTGTGCTGAAATTGAATCTTGATTTCCAAAACTACATGACTCTTTGGCTCGGACAGAATGGTTAGTGACATTAGAAATAGGATGAGAATGAAGAGTTTGGATCATCAACTCTACGTCACGATTACGAGTATTTTGAGTCTGAGTCAAGAATTCATGCATCTTTTGACAATTCATTGGTTCATCATTTTTGGAAAAGATGAAGTGTTGTTTTGAATTGGTGATGAAATGTGAGTCAAAAATGTGTGGTGATGGAAGAATGGACTCACACAAGAGATCTTTACTCGTTTCCAAGGCAAATGGTTGTTCATTAGGAAAAGGTGGAAGTGAGTAAGACTCTTGAAAATACTGTGGAATTTGAGGGGCAAAGTTCTTGACGTTGTTACTCAGCCCTCTGAAGATTGCTTCTAAACTCCTTAGTAACTCAGATTTTTCTTCAATTGATGGTTCAGAAAAAGGAGTATAAGAAGCGAAATCGGGGAATGAATGTTGTGTATAAGGTGAATATGGTGGACAAGGAATTTGAGAATTTGACTCGGGGTACGTGAATCCCCAATGACTCGGTGAAGAGTTGAAATTATTATGGAAATTATAATTATTAGATGGGGGGTATGGGTCATATTGATTCGGATAAGGCCAACCCGGTGATTTGGTTGGTGCATATTATAAAACACCGGGTTGGAATTATCCGAATAGAATGGAGTTGTGTGAAATATGGATTCATGTTCGGATGAAAGAATTATTATTGTTGAATTCCATATCACAAACAATCACAAACAAAAAGAAAAATCAAACAACAAACAAAAAGAAAAGAAAAAAAATCAAAACCAAGCCAAAAGAATGGTTGACCTAGACCTAGACGACTCCTAACTGATTAGATCGTCCACGGGAGGTTTAGTGTAGACGTAGACCACAAGTTAATCAGCCAGGGAAGGGCAAGGTTGGTGGGAGGTTTTCTGTCAGAGACGTTCCTTAATTAAGTAACCAGCAACTTCGGGCTTTCGGCCCTCAATCCCTTCCTAGACACTGATTTTGCAAGAGTCTATTTCTAACACTTTTCCCCTTAGGATAATCTCCTAGATGAGTCCGAGATGTCCCTAGGGCCAACGTCTACTTTTATTAAATTAGGCTTGGGTTAGTGAGTGCTGGGATTGTGGTTTTTGGGCTAAGGAAAGGGTAATGAAATCCCCCACCTTATCTTATTTATAGGTTATGCCCTTAAAAAATGAATTGTGCAAGTGTACAAAATATATATACTAGAATTCACTCAAAGCATGAAAATCAAGCAAGAGATGATTCCTAGTCTATATGTAATGCAAAACGTACCTTGCCTCCAGCACTCTTCAACAGTAAAAGTAAAGGAATTGAAAGACACGTGCCTAGAATGCAAATGTCTAAACAATTTTAACAATTTCAACCAATTTTTTACTGTTGATTAAATTAGCAGGTAATAGGTGAAAAATACAGAAATTCAAGTATAGCAGCAGATGTATTTTGCAGAATCAGAGCCCCTGCAGAAATTAGGTCAGTAGTGATCTCCTTCTTGCCGCAGAACCGCGGCTTTTGCCGTGGGAACGCGGCAATTCAGAAGGCTTCTGGTCTCTGCTTTCGAGAGCAGAGGCCCAGAGCCACTTATATGTATTCTGCAATGCAAATTTTTTTGTTTTCTTCAACTGTAACCTGTAACAGAGAAGAAGATTCGTTTAGTTCTTCACTTTAAAGAAAATCCATTGCTCTCCCCGGCAACGGCGCCATTTTTTGATTAGACGGAAAGTTGTTTGTATCGTGGAGTTAATTTGCACACACAATATAGATATTCAAATGAAAGAGTTAAGGTTTAGAAACAACCTCGAGTGCTCCACAAATGTATGAAAGATGATTATTGATGTACCCTTTCTCATCTCCGTTATAGCATAGAGCTATACTGAGTCGATTCTCAGGGAGAGCTAGCGATGGAAGCGTTACGGTCCGTAGTGAAGAAAGTAAACAAGAATTCTTCTATGCTTATAAGAATAAAAACAAATGGGAAAATGAAACGAAAGAATGGATGGATATATCATGGTGGAAAATGTAAAAAGAAATCAAGATCAAGATTGGTTTTGGACTAACAACTAAAAAGAAAGTAAACTTGAAGAAGCAAACCATGACTAGCTTACCTTACTACCTTACCAACACTTACTAAACTCCGTGATAGTGAAGGCGTGCCTCATGTTGATTTCATCGGCGTAGGTTTGTCTTGCATGTTGATCTAATACTTTCTCATGTAGATGAAGGGTGGTTTAACCCATCGGAGAAGAGAAGACCATCCAACTTGAAAGATGAACTAAAGCAATCACCCATGAGTTAGTGAAGATGGCAAGGCTAGTGGTTAGCTAGTACATGGTAGAAAAATTAGCTACAAGTCTTAATGAAGAAAAGCAAAGCATGAAGTAAAAGTGCAAGAAAGTAAAGCAACAAGTAAAGAAAGCAGGTAAACTAGAAAATGCAAGAATAGAGAGAAGAGAATGGATCAATTCTTGCTTCACAAAGTGTCACTCCTTGATGACACATGCTTTCTCTCTCTTACAACTCTTTCTTTACAAAATTTCTAGGGAAGAAGAAGAGGGTCTAAAGAACTAAAACCTAGAGAAAAAACCTAGAAAAATACAAGCATCTACTAATTTCTCCTCTCTTCTCCATTCCGTCTTTTCTCGCAGGTCAGGTGCAGATATTTATAGGCTGAGAGAGAAGCTTCAAGAGCCCTTTCTGTTGGCGCAAAATCCAGATCTCAAAAACCCTGGAACTGCCGCGAAGCGCGCGCAAGGGCGCGGCAAAACGGATTCTGTTGGGAAACAGAATTCTGTGTAGGTGGTTGAGAGGTTGTTATCCACGTGGCCTTCTAGAATCTTCAATTGGCGCGCGGATCTCTCTGGATTCTGATTTCAAATCTTGGGCTTTATTTTAATCTTAGATTTAATCCCTTTAATTATTGCTAATTAAAGTGATTATCATTTGAGTGTGGACCTGCAAATATATAGAGAAGATGAGTAAAAATCATATATTATTTGCAATATGCATGGGGATTATGTGGTAAAATATGCAATATGTGTATCAATCATTTTCCTTTGAGTTGTTCTAGAAAAGAACTACAGAATTTTGGAAATTTTGTGGACATGATGAGGCTAC